>JAQISU010000055.1:27462500-27645000 GCA_029339505.1 Unio delphinus
AATCGTTTGGTCTCCACGCTTCCCAGAAATCATTCATTGGGGTTTCTGAAATCACTGCACGCGCTATTTCGCATTGGATTCTATCCGGTTGTAATCTAATTAGTTTCTTAAATTCTCGTAATCGTTCATCAAGTGATCTATAATCAGTGGTGATTTCTTCATAGTAGTCTACAAAACCCTTTAGCCATTCATGTGGAGATGCACCGACAAATGGTGGTGGTTGGCCTTGATCCCCGCACATGACGACTTTTGTGTTTTTGGTTAACAACCACTCAAGAAATGTTTTTAATACATCTAATGACACTGTGCATATTTCATCCCAGATTATGATTTCAGGAATGAATTTATCACCCATTCGATCAGGAGTCCATTTGTCACCCTTCCATCGAAAGAAGCTGTGATAAGTGCAAGCATTTACCCCTCGTTGTATCATCTCTCTGGCGAGTCTATGAGTCGGTGTTAGCACAATCATGTTAGTAGAAATACAAGTATTTCCACCACCACGAAATAATTCAATTGCACGAGTTGTCTTTCCTGACCCACCACAACCGTTTAAATAAACTGTCTTGTATCTACATACTGGATCAGATACCGGTGGTGCATTAGAAAATTCTGATTGAATTTCAATACGGTTACAACAAATATATTTATCATCCATGGCAACGTCTGCGGATTCACAATACTCATGTAGCATCTCCTTTTTAAATCGCCAACGCCCCCAATTTTCTTCGGGATCTGTGAATGCCGCTACAGCTGATTTGTACTTATTGTGTATATACATCGAATCAGTGGCTACTCTAACCGCGGTATTAGGAAATCTATTTATCATCGAAAATAGATTAATGCAAGCATAGGCTAGCATTGAACTTCTCAAATGTGTGTACTGGGAATTATATCCATCACAGTAGGTAACAACCGTACCTAATTTCTCACCATTGGATAGAAAAGCATCCTTACGGGATACAAGTTTTCCCTGTTTCATTAAATCCGCTACAATAAAATCGTATTCAGCGACATCTATGGTCAACCGCGAAGAATATTTTGCGTTATCGTATCGTCCACCCTGGGTAAATTTACCGATTATTCTTCTTCCGAGATCTTTTGCTTGTTCTTTTTTAATTTCAAATAACTTCTTAGACCAATTTATGATTTCTTCTTCACTGAAATCTGGAAACTGTTTTCTTAGTTCGTTGATTATTCTATCTAGATCGGGTTGTGGTAGCCAAACTTCTTTCTGAGCTCGATAGCATATAATAGCATCGGAAACAATCAACGATATTAGCATACCACAATCAATCATATATCTCAATAGCACTATTGGCATCCAGTGTTTTTCAGAAAGGTGTCTACCGAGCCAAACATAACTACACGGATGTAACCCTGTAGCTAATTCGAATGATATCACACGAGCGAATCCGGTTAAGTCAAAATCAGGCAATGGTCCATTAATCGCAACACGAGTCATTTCATGCATGGGGTGTCCAAATCGTTTGAAGTACTCAGCGCATTCCCCATACCCGAGAAAACTTCCGGGATAACACGCAGCTATATCAATTGAAATCATACCATCACATGAGTATTTCGTATTCCACAGTCCTCCATGACCAAATTTGACGCAACTCAATTTAACATCCTCGAGAAAATCATTTCGTGTTGGACGCCATGAGTTTTTTTCTCTTGCGAAGTGAGCTACCACTGATGGAATAGTAAAACTATCCGTGAGTAGTTTTTCATGGGAATTCTCCGGTGAAAAATCACTAGCGATTTTTCTCATTCTGTTATCTAATTCTTCAACGCGATATAATTCACCATTTGGTTTTACAAATTGATCGAATTCTTCATCACTTCTAAGTAACCACACTGACACAGGATCATCCTTACACAACGCATGAATAGCATCAAATAATTTCTCTTCATAGAAAACATCCCCGACGAACTCCTTAGGGATATATTTCACGGTTCGTTCTCGTGGAAATATTGTTACCGCAGGTGTCCACGCGTGTTTGTTATGATCAATAATCTGTATTGGCGCTCCATTTTTGTTATATTTCGGTTCGTATAAAACCTCTCCGGTTATCGTCATAACGGTTATTGGGAATCGTAATGATGTTTCTAATTTAGCTATATCAGAAATCTTTGCATCATGCTGTTTCACTGTCAGTTCCCACTCGGTTATTTTCCTACGTCGCAGATCAGTTAGTTTATTTCCTCGGGATGCATTTGTGAAGTGCTCCATTACCCGTGTTGCTACACAATTAAGCCCTGACGAATATTTCATAGGAGCTAGTTTTGTGATATCGGGTTTATCATTTAACGGATATATCCCATAAACCATTGCTGTTACGGGATAAGATCTTTCGTAGTATGGTTTGTCAATGCCGGTTAGAATTCCTGGTTTGGAATCTCTACTCACAATGACAGCTTTTTTATTCTTGAGGATTGGTTCAAATTTATCCCTAATAATCCATTTGCCATCGACTTCAATAATGAATTTGATTCGGAAAAAATACCGTTTTTCCCCAACACGTGAAATTATCACTGCTGCTTTTTCATCAGTCATGGTAGCATCAACAACACCATCAATTCGAAATGTTGACCAACAATAGGATGCTCCATCACGTTTGAATTCATTAAAACAATCTCTGATTTTACTAATCATGGCTTTATCAAGAATTGTATTCTTTGGTGTATTAGAAACTATATCGAGATTGAATTGAGCATCTTTCCAGGATAATTTCTTGGACGTTTTTTTTGGTTTATCGAGATTAAATCTAGGATTGATTTTGTTACGTTTTTTGGGTCTATCGAGATTAAATCTAGGACTGATTTTCAATAATCTCTTAAACTCTTTCATGTTTCCGTCTCTTGGACGTTTGTTACGTTTTTTGGGTCTATCGAGATTAAATCTAGGACTGATTTTCAATAATCTCTTAAACTCTTTCATGTTTCCGTCTCTTGGACGTTTGTTACGTTTTTTTGGTCTATCGAGATTAAATCTAGGATTGATTTTTAATAATCTCTTAAACTCCTTATCAGCATTGAATTCAGCATTTTTCGAAGTCAATCTCTTGAACTCCTTCATGCTATAATTAAAACAAGCATTTAAATGAAAGATTTTTATATATGAATCACTGCAAGTGGCTTATGATTGGATCAGTAATCCCGTGTAACAAATCATGCAGAAACGAGTTCTGTGGGTATCATATGCAAAGCTTTCGTCGTGGAAGCCTTGGTCCGTTACCGTGCATACGATGTGGAGTTGGGGTTAGAGGGAAATCACGGTTGTGTTTGAATTGCGGTGGTAAGCGATACAGGGAGTTGAAGCGTTATTATGATAAAAGAATAAAAAATGGACAATCAATCAGAAATTATGACCCTGACGCTGACAAAGTCAGTATTCTTGACGCTGACAAAGTCAGTATTCTTGACGCTGACAAAGTCAGTATCCTTGACGCTGACACTGATAAAGTCAGTATCCTTGACAAAGTCAGGGATAAAATCATAAGAACTCCTCAAGATTACATCGAAAGATTTATCATTAAACCAAACAATGAATTAGACAAACAATAGTATTATGTATACGAATGAACCAAGAATTCAGACAACACCCTGTGATCACAAATTATGAAGCATCCATTGATGGTGTTGTAAGAAACCGTAGACTGAAGAAACCAGTTGGTTCTGATAATGGTATGGGGTATTTGAAGTTTCGCGCTGGAAAGAAATTTTATCGCAATCATCGTTTCGTGTACGAGTGTTTTTATGGATTGATCGAGGATGATTTTGTTATTGATCATATCGATTCTAATCCAATTAACAATTCTTTATCAAATCTGCAGGCTGTTACTCAAAGTGAGAATACCAAACGAGGGAAGACTGGAAAATGCAAAACGGTTGGGAAGAGACCTGTGAAATCTTTGAATACGATAACTAACGAAGAAAAAATATTTCAATAAATGAATGAAGCCAGTAGGCACTTCGATATTTGTATATCCTCAGTACGATTCGTTGCAGAGGGAATAACCAAAACGGCTATTTCAAAAAAGAGCGGACAGAAAATTCAATTTAGTTATGTCTAATACGTCATATTTTTCATTTAGAAATATATCATTATTATAGAATAATGAATTCTGAAAACATGAATAGCATCATATCCGAGATTTCAAAATTGAAAGGCTGGGATATTGAACTATCAGATGGGTTAAATCCTGATCAAATCATGTCTGATTTTCAGGATATAGAATACGGAGTTAACAACAATAAATATATGCTACCAAAGAAGTATGCGCTCATCAAAAGAATTCAGAATTCTATTAAGGACTCTCTCGCATTTTCCAGTGACGTAAGTGTGTTCGCTCCGTTGTATACCATCGTAGAACGAACACGAAAAGAATTGGGGTACGAATACGAATTGAAAAAGGAGGTTAATTCTAAAGTTAGAAACCTACGGGCGTTAATTCAAGAAAATGAACAATTTTGATTGACCAACCATTTATCATTATTTGATTGTGACCGTCCCTCATAGAGATTTTAATTTTTTTTTTAACATTTTTTGATTGAAAACAACAAAATCGATAGGCCGTTAATGGTTGGTTTAGTCGATATGATGATTCCGATTGATCAATGGAAAAGTGGGGAAAGGGCGAAATTCCTTATAAAATAAATAATATCGCCCTTTCCCCATCGATGATAACGCCCTTAAAACGCTTCCATGATCGTGTTAAAAATCATCTGACATGTCGAAGTGTTTCAGTCTGTTAAGTCAGGTTCGGAAAATTGTTTTGCAATTGAAAAATTGTTTCTGATTTCAAATAATGGTCAATGAAGCATTAACAACCCGATTGGCTCGTGAACGACTGGATGCAATCAGGAGATTTGTACCAATTCGTGACTCTGTAAGAAATAAACTGCAACAACGACAGAGTTTACAAACTGATTTTTCTGCGGGATCCGAAGAATTGTTTAAACCAGTAACCACAGCAACGTACGGGGTAGAGCGTGCTATACGGGGGAATGATCCCGAGACGGGGAAATCTGTTATCGGTGAACTTGAAAAAATAGCAGCGAAAACTGAACAAACAAAACAGACTGTACAAAAAATGGAATCAAAAAGAACAGTAGATGATTTACGCGTGAGATTTACCGAGACCGGGTTAGCAGCAATTGATAAGACTGATCCACCAGAAATTCCTGCGCTTGTTGTTATGACTTATGAAAACAGAAAAAAAATGTTGAAACCAGAACATCATAAATATGTTAAGAATTTCACTCATTGGGCTGATATATTCTACAAAATCAAAACTAAAAAAAGTCAAATTAAGACAGATAGTGCATCATACATTGAATATATCAATGCGGTGGATATAGTGTATAAACAATATGAAAAACAAAAACCGCAAAAGCGACAGCAACTTGCAAAGAAAATATCTTTTTCACCTAAAAAACAACAACTACCACCTGATGATGATTTTCTTGATTTTTTATTACAAGAAGCCGATTTAAAAAAAACAGGATGAAGCAACTGGTTATAGCGGAAGTGGATTGCAAGATTCCAGTGAGAATCCAAGGATTGGAAACTCAAAGAGTGAAAACGCTAGCGTTTCATGCCCTGGTAGTGTTATCAATGATATATCACGATTAGAAGTTCTTGTAGGAGGTTTCCGAGCTGGAAATAACTCACCGGAAATTATTAATGAAGCAGCTGATATCTGTAGACGATTATTTGCCGGCGGTATCATGGATATCAGCACATATCGAGATTTCATTGGCGAGTTAGTGGAAAGTGGGTATCACAGTGATTAATCACCGAGACTGAATAAAAACGCTAGCGTTTCCAATTGAAAAATGGTTTCTGATTTCAAATAATGATCATACACTACAATCATGATAAACCAACCCCCGTCTACGTAGTTAATTCACGGTTTCCAGTTTATAGAGCATACTACGGAGATGGTTTAGGCAATACCATTGCAGGGTTATTTGCGAGAATGGCTCCAAAAGTGATGCCGTTGGCTAAACAACTAGGAATGAAAGCAATTGAAGTTATTCGTGATAAGGGTATTGGTGCTGTTGGAGATCTTGCTGGAAAAGCGTTTTCAACTGCGAAGAATAAAATAACATCATTAGTGAAATCACGAAGTGATTTACGAGAAAAATCCAAAGGATTTTCAAAGAAACCGTTACCGTCTACAGCGGAAATGCCTGCAAGTGTTAGTAGAATTATAAATAACGCAGTAGACGAAAAATTAGCGTCGATGGCTTTAACTCCCTTGATAAATCAAGGGGACCAAAGCAATATTGCAAATATGATAGCAGGAAGCGGCTTTAAAAAACTACGTCGATGAAAATCGTTTACGATGAAAATCCTACGGATTTTTACGATTTAGACTCTGATAAATAGAATAAAATGTTCAAAAAGTCACATGATCCGGCGTTTGATATAGACGCCCCAGTTGGCAAGGATGATTCTGTACGCGATTATCAATATTACGCTTATCATGCAATAGACGCAAATAGTCGATCGCGAATTGAACTTCAAGTCCATGATACCAGTAAATACTTTTTGCCCTGTGAAGCGTTTATCGAAATCGAAGGAGAGATTATAAGAACAAATGATACAGAGTATCCAGCTGGTACTCAAGTCGGTTTTGTCAATAATGGTATTATGGCGTTATTTGAGAGTGCTAGATATCTCATTGATGGAAAAGAAATTGAGTCCATAGATCGTGACGTTGATGTGGCTACAACAATAATCGGGTTAGCGAGATATTCCGATGATTATACAAGATCAGCAGGACCCTCTATGATGTTTGCAAAGGATGTTAAAAATACCGCTGGAGGAAATCAATTTATTATAAGACGACCACAGAATAATGCTGGTGCTGCTAATGTTGATGTCGAGAATATGATTATAAACAACGATCCTAACTTCAATCTAGGAGCTGCAACACGTGTTTCAATGTTGCAAGGAGCGCGTAAATCATTTTCATGCGCGATTCCACTGCATCACATATTTGGATTCTGTAGAAACGTCCGAAAAGTTATTTATGGGGCGAAGCATACAGTATCGCTTGTACGAAAGAGTGATGATAATGACGCAATCTGGAGGATTCCAGCAGATGCTGCAAATCCCAATGCTGATGCCGGTAAAGTCAATTTAACAAAAATATTATTGTGGATGCCAGTGTTGACTCCAGCAATCACCGCAGAAGAACGATTACTATCATTTATGGACCAAGGAGGAAAGTCGTTGTTGAGTTGGTTAACCGTGAGTACAGATGTTAAACAATCAAATCTCAACGGGTTATTCACGTGGAATCTAGCATCAAAACAAGGTGTTGCTGCGCCACGTCATATATTCGTAGCGTTACAGGATAACACACGAGTTGGCGATCAACGTTTCAGTCATACGATATTTGATCAGTTAGGTGTGAAAGACATCTCACTGAGAATAAACGGCCAACAGGAACCATCCGAGGATATACAACTTAATTACACAGAAAATCATATTGCACGCGTGTATCATCGTCTGTTGTCATTTATGGCACGTGATCAAAATGTCGATACTGGTTTGCAAATATCACAATATGATTTTAAAAATCTGTATCCGATCTATTACTTCTCACTGGAACATCTCGATTTAACAAGACAGTCCGTCGTTGATATACACTTTAGAGCTAATGTGACTCGTGGTGCTATTGCTAATTATAGAGCGGTTGCTGTCATTCTCAGCGACAAATCAATGCTACTCGAAGGTGTTGGAGGAAGAATGAGAGTGGTAGATGCACCAGTAGAAAACATGTAATTGAAATTGTAAACGATTTAGAATCAATCTATTATGTATAATGTCATATAGTGTTATTAGTGTTACGTTAACTCCCGGTCAATTAAAAAAATTGCAATCGGAATCAGCTAAAAAATGTGGAACCACAATCACGTTGAAACCCAACCAAATGACTGGTGGTGCAAATAAATTATCGCTGACAACTCGTCAGGTGAAACATTTCAATGATGCACTTGCAGCCAAAAAAGGTGTTCAGATTACTCTTTCTGCGGCTGCTATCAAAAATATGATTAAAACAGGCGGTATATTTCCGTTGTTAGCTGCGATTCCAGCATTGATTGCAGCAGCAGCCCCAGCGGTGGCTAAAGCGGCAGCGTTAGGAGCCGTTGGTACTGCAGCAGGAATGGCACTAAAGAAGGCAACTGGGAAAGGATATAAAAAAAAGGGACGATCCGTTCACGGATTGGGTCTAAGACTACCAGGAACCCCGTATTCGTGGTACAGCGGAAAGGGTCTAAGACTACCAGGAACGATTTATTAATTCAGGAATCGAAGATTCCTATGTCCAATTTTGATTTAATGGATGCGGCTAAAAAACTAGTGATTAAAAATTTCAGAGGTGTTTTTATGAAAGATCAATTACCACATCAACCAAACAAAACTGAAACCGGAATCATTAATCTCGATAACAGCACCGGACCTGGAACTCACTGGGTTGCATACGCTATTGATCCACGTGGGATTGTTTATTTCGATTCATATGGATTAGCCCCACCAAAAGAGTTTATGCGGTATATAAAAACCCTTCCAATGAAGACTTGGTATTCTACGCTACCAACACAACAAATCAATGACCCACCAATATGCGGCAGTGAAGTATTAAATGTCCTTGACGCTATTTCAGCATCTAGAAAACCACCTCATATTGTCGTAAATGACTACACCAGCAATCGCTGGAAATCGAAACGATTTTAGAGAGAGAAAGAGTTTTACAATAACATGATTGATATTTGGGGGAGATCTTTGAAACCCAAACCC
Organism: Unio delphinus; assembly: GCA_029339505.1. Classification (NCBI taxonomy): domain Eukaryota; kingdom Metazoa; phylum Mollusca; class Bivalvia; order Unionida; family Unionidae; genus Unio; species Unio delphinus. The sequence continues at coordinate 27,471,322 of JAQISU010000055.1, forward strand.
GATGGCACTGCACCCCCTGATTCTATCAAGGATGTAAAAAAAATAATTGAAGATGAAATAGCTGAGACGTTAAATTTAACAAGTGTTGATCCTAATGAAATAGTTGTATTTCAAGACAAACAGGGTAAATTGAAATCTAGTAATATTTCTCTGGATGATATTTTGATACGGCAGCGCGACGCCGCTGAAAACTCTATTGCGCTGTATTCCAACGACGGACGACTTAAACCAGGCGCACTTGTGTCTACGATCACAGACGCGATTGCCACCCACAACAAGATGATTATCACCAACAACCGCATGATTGCCGACAACGACAACAAGATTACCACCCAAGACAACAAGATTACCACCCACAGCCGTGAGCTGGATGATCATATACGAGGTTATAATGCTTTTCGTAGAAATATCATTGATAAATTTATTGGAACCACGTTGGATAAAATTGAAATAAAACTCCCTGATATTAAAAAATCCATCGATGAGACGAAAAACTTCATCGAAGCCGTCAAAGGTGATTTTTCGAGGATGATAACAATCATTGAAAAAACAAAAATTCCTCATGAAAAAACCAACAACGTAGTATATACAATCCAACACGGATCATTTGAGTGGACACCTGCAAACAACAAATTAGATATCACTGCAACCGTTAAGGGTATTTATCGATTAACACTAGTAACACCATTAACTCAATTTAATATATCATCGTCGAGTTCATCCGGGGTCAACAATACGATTTCAACGATCATCGACAAGGATACAACTGAAAAGTTCACTATAACAGCTACTGATAAAAATTTGGTTGGGGTTTCAGTAACCTGGTATGTTGAATTCGTAGCGGAGTTAAGTAAATAAATTGAAAGGATTTCACAATTGAAAACGCTAGTGTTTTTAAAATAAAAATGATTTCATCAACTCAATGTCGCTATGATCAGGTCAGAGAATTTCAGAATAGACTCAAAATCCTCACTGAGGAGTATCAAATAAAAATAAAAAAATACCGACGAAGAATCACCGCAATTGATGTTATTGTGTACTCGGTGTCAAGCGTTCTCACTGGTGCCGGAATAATACTTGCATCGGTTACAATGATTGCCCCGGTCGTAGTTCCAATTTGCATTTCTGCGGTGGCTACAATCGGGGGTATATTAACCGGGATAGCAAAAAAGATATCATCATGCAGCCAGAGTAAACTGCAGAATTACTTACTTCAATTTCATATTGCATCAACCGCATACTCGCAATTATCCCTGATGATATCGTCGTCACTCGATAATACGATTATATCAGATAGTGAATTCTCAGCGATGGTCAGTATTTTTGATTCCGCGATATCGAAATTAGAGCGACAACATGAGTATAATAACAATGACAACACCGATAGAATCAGAAAACACGAACCCAAAAAACAAAATGATCTCAATAATATCAACATTACCAGATTGTGAATTCTCAGTGATGGTCAGTATTTATGATTCCTCGATACCAAAATTAGAAATAAATCATGAGTATAATGACGACACAGCAGGAATTACTTCAACAAATAGTGGAGAACACGAAACCAGTACAAACGAGTATGATATCAATAACATCAACGAATCCAGAATTCAGTGTGAATTTCCCCTCTCCGGTCCCAGTGAAGGAGATAGCGCTTGCAAAACTACGAGTGTATCACAGTTGGCCTAATATCAGATCAAAACCATTTGGTGGTAAACAACCGAATAATTCTTTAGTGTTTGCAAATGAGAATAAACCCGACGGAACCCCAGACTGGAAAGTTGTTTCGATACCAACAGGGTCATACCAAATCGAACAAATCAATGATGAATTCGCGCGTAGAATAAAATCGATTACTGGAAAAGAATCAAAAATCGCTATAACAGTTCATGAGCCGACGCTATCATCTGCCATTGAAATAAGCACAGAAGGATACGTCGTAGATATCTATCAGAGTTCTATTAGAACCGTACTAGGATGGCCTGAATTACCACCCGGTGGAAAAACCGTTAATGTACCAGAACCTAAAAAATCTGATTATGTCACAGACAGGACAAAACCTGATAATCCAATAAAGAGTTACAAAGAGTGGGTACCTACAGAATTTTTTAGTATCTTTGAAGATAGTAACGGGAAATTTCTTATGGCTAACATTTTTAAACTCGATGACAATTTCAAAGCAATGAATAATGATTTTCCACTGTTGTTAATATCTCTTAAATCCGGCTATCTCACCCGAGATGAATTTATCAGCGTTGTAGAACTATGTAACAAAATCATCAATGACATGGAAACATTTAATTCACAAATTATTCAAGAGGTATTAGATGACAGTAATCCTGAAACAAGAAGAGTTTTTGCAGAAGAATATAATATCCCCGTCAAAGATATTCCAACAGTCAAACTACAAGGATATAATGTACCTGAACTACAAAAATCTCTCAGTGATGCCATCGATGTCGGTTTCAAAATAATTCATGATGCATGGAAAAAAACAACATCACCGGAAATAAAAATCCTCAAACATAATAATGATCCAGATGGTGGCGGTAGGCATATCGCTCCGTTCAACGTGAATATTTCAACGGTGATTGCGCTCAATTTAGTGTGTGATGTTATCGAAGGAAGCTATCAAATTAATCTCGAACGATCAAATCAAGCTCAGCAAGGATATATTTTGTATTCATTTGCACCAACAGCTCCTCCAGGGTATTTAATAATTGAAAACCCAATTAATCCAGTCTACATGCGGTGCCATAATAATTCATTAACGAGAATTAATTTCAAACTCACAGATCAGTCCAATAATCTGATTGATTTACAAGAGGAGGTGTTAGTGATTAGTTTGTTTGTAAAGTCCTAAGGACTTTCATCATAAATGATTTTCATCCTAAGGACTGGATCAAATATTCGGTTAAAATCGTAAAAGAATTATTAACCCAGAACTGAAAACTTTAGCAGCAGAGAGGGTGGATGACAACAAGTTGCGACCAAAATTAATTAAAAAATCGTTTTCATTTTTTTAGTTAAAATGATTTCATAGGGAGATTTCAATAAATTTTTTGTCTAAAAACGTTGTAGGGTTCGCCCTTTTTTGGTTAAAATAAGATCGTAGGAAGGCTCGTTTTAGGATTTCAATCAAAATTTTGTCTGAAAACGTTGTAGGATTCACCCTCTCTGCTGCTGAAGGGCATTATAGGTGTGCAGAATGGCGAAAGTCAAGCCCCTAACTTCAAGTAAAATATCAAAATGTGAGTTTTGTGGATATACCAAAATAATGTCGTCTGCTTAGACATAAAAATTCAATAAACCATTTGTTTGTATTTACCCTCAATAGATTGTTTTCAACATGAATCTGATTTTATAAATTAAAAAAACAGTTACTTCACAATCGAAAGGAAACATGTCTGTCTGTATGTATGTTTTGTTTTTGTTTTGTATGGTTTAACGCCATTTTTCAGCACACGATAGACTATACATGACGGTGAAGGAAGAACCCGGGCAAACCCCCAGAAAGAACCACCGACCCACGAGAAGCTACTGGCAAGCTTTCTCACATAACTACATTAGCCGAATCTTGGATTCGAACCCACGCAGACAGAGGTGAGATGGCAGTGATCCGTAACATACAGCGCTTTAGACCACACGGCCATGTATGTATGTATGTATGTATGTATGTATGTATGTATGTATGTATGTATGTATGTATGTATGTATGTATGTATGTATGTATGCATGCATGCATGCATGCATTCATGTATGTATGTACGTGTATGTGCGCGCGTGCGTGCCAGAGTGAATGCATGTATGTATATATATGTATGACCAAATGGGCATTGGAGACTATTCTTTTGCATGATGTTACTAGATCAGGTCTGATGTCACGAGTAGCTTTACACTCTTGTTACACAATTATGATACGGGGATATTAATGTCAGTAGTACTGTAACTTTGTGATAATATGTATACGTTTATAAAATTCCAGTATGACACAAGTCTATTCTTAATTACATCCAGAGGTACAAGAAAGACAATATTCATCTTTAAAAGATTACTACTTATGTAGGGACCGGGGTAACTAAGTGGTCTAAAGTGCTTGCATTTACCGACCATTATCATGTCACATGTATCCACGTAGGTTCGAGTCCTGGGCTTGGCCAGTATGGCTTTGGGTGAAAGCTTGCTAGTAGCTTCCCGTGGGTCGGTTTTTCCTAATGGGGTTTTCAGGGTTCTTCCTTTGCTACTTATAGCCTATCAAGCGCTGGAAAACGGCATCCAACCCAAATACAAAACGTAATCATGTTCTTATTTCCTATGTCAGTGTTAGACCTACTTATTTTCCGTTCTATAAAGCGTACATTTCCATCATCTAACAGCAGCAGTAATAAATTATTGCATGAAACGTTACAAATCCATTCAACACATATATTGCCGACCGTGTCATTGATTGAATGAAGTTTTACGTGTCTTTTTGATGTGTCGGGAATTTAAACCGATTTTCCTTGTGGTATTTTATGTCGTGAGTTAACATCTGCACGTAATTGAATGTTTTAATATGTTCTATTTCAGCAATGTGACGGTTATCGAAACATTGTGATATCATGGCAACATATGAATAGGAGAATAAAAGACAAACAATATGCTTTAAGTTGTCGATATAAAATTTGTTTGCTTTAGAAGAGAGTAAATAACATTCTAAAATCGTCTTTGAGATCAACAGATCTCTCCTTGGCATGTGATAATTTATCCCTGTCATATTTTATATCTTGAGTTTGTTTTCCTAACTTTAATTCCAACTATCGATTTGTTTTCGGTTGTACTGAACTTTAACCACAAGTAGGAGGAAATATTAAAAGAAGAAATACAATGTCTGCATTATGGTCTAGGTTTGACCATTGCCTTGTATTCATGATAACTCAGAAGATAACAATAGCTGACGGTTGGGAATCAAGTACGGTTGTTTGCTAACCGATTAACTTGATCGGTGATTATAACGTTTTATCCAAGTGTATCCTGATTTCATACATGCACACCTAATGTACCCACCATCTGAGTGATATAATTTTGAAATTGACTAAAACTATGACATCTAAAACAAAAGGGAAGAATATTCAAATAATGTACCCATACTTGTTTAGGTTAGCATTTTACTCCTGAGAAGATGGTATATTTTCATAATGGCCCAATTTACAAATAAAGAAGAACATTATAAAGATTTTTATATCGGTTAGTTGCTCCCCACTCGCCACCCCACCCCGATTTGTCAATGTGGATATACTTGTAATACAAAATCAACAAGAATTTTGAAGAAAAAGTGTTATTTAGAATTTAAGTTTTCAAGCAGGGTTCTTCTTTACCCTTTGATAGATCAGTTCCTGCTTTGAATTTTATTTCAAGGACTCATCCCTTTCCAACCCCAACACATTATACTTTTCGACTGGATTCCTAGCCATGATAGTTTAAGTAATCCTTGTGAAGGATATTTTTTTTATTCCATTTCGTGTATGTATAAAAGGTGGCTTACATTTTTGCAACCCGGCCATAATACCCAAAGGTGTTTGTGTCAAGGACTGATTTAAATGTAGCCAGTATCAAAATTCCTGAATTGTTACATTTTTCGGTAATGTGGAGATAAAATAGCAGGACCTGCTCTATCAAAACGTCTTAAGTACGACTCGCCTAAACTGAACAAATAAATATTGAAAACAAAAGAGAAACGCCTAAATAAAAAAAAAATATTTTCAAAATAAACGTTTTCGTCAAAATTCTTTTAAACGTTATATTGGCAAACAAACTCACACCAATTGATTGGAGATAAACAAAATACACATACAAACCTGTACTGACATTCGGAAACATCAAGGCCGATAACTAGACATAGATAAATGTCGGAGAAGGTTCACACCTATTGGCTAACGAAGATGTCAGTTTCTGTCAGCGTCTAAATCTCTTGCAAAAAGCTGCTTTATAACTATCATTTTATTTGCACGGAGCACTTAAAAATGTACCATGTTCAGAGTGGCAGAGAGTGATACGCATTTGCGTTGCTGGCACCAGATATAATAATCCTCTCTTCAGCTTCTTTCACTGTGGCCTTATTTTCTTCCTCCTAAGACTCACATTTTTTGTGATAAACACAAAGAAAATATTAGATATAATTTTACTGTGTGTACGCATGTTGTGAGTTTTAATTGGATATAATCGCTGGGGTTAATATGTTTTGTGTTCACACCATCATTATATCGGACTTCGTGGAGTTTAACCCTGGTCCCATGTATCTTGTGTATTCTTTTTGTCTCTGTATTGTTATTATAAATGGTTAATGTTAATGCCGACGATATATATTCTGTTTGTATTAGTATCTTATTTGCCTCTATGTTGGTTATCTGTCCTGCAGTGCGGTAGGGATAGGTAGCTGAAAGTATAAAGTAATGGAGGGTAATGAAGTTTCTAATTGTTTTCTCACATTTAGATATAATGTTTTACAATGTCTGCGATAGTTTCATCGCATAATTTAATGTTTTGTATCTGATTCGTGTAATGTATAACTTTATTGTGAAACGGTTACAATTGTAATGTAATATTCAATTTTAATGTTTCTTTCTCCTTGTCGGTTGTTTAATACGGAATATTGCCAATTATTTTGCTGCAGTTGTTGTAGGGTTTAACGCAATTTTTCAGCATAAGATGTTTGAGAAAGAACCCAGGATCAGTCCGGTAAGATCCAACTACTGTCAAGCTTTCTCAAATACCTACATTGGTTGGACCCGAGACGACTCGAACCCACGCATACAGAGGTGAGATGGCATTGATCGTTAACGGTGAGTTCTTCAGACCACTCAGGACCCCCACCTGTTGTTTGGTGCATATCTTTATTGATAATTTCAGCAGCATACGGGCTACAATACGATTGACTATCGCTTCCGGATGGGTAAACATTTGGCTTACTCGGGTCTTATCCATCCTCCTGCTTATTAAATGTCTAATTTCTTCATATAATATCTCAAAAATTAATATTTAAATGTCTTGGGAATAAAGCTTCTGTAAGTATTATTCATGCACACCATTCGGAAAAACCAAGTCGACTTAAAGTAATAAAAGTAGTAAATAGTAGGATAATTCATTTAGGAATAATTGACTCAGAAATAGAAAAAGATAGATTTAATACAAAAGAATTTTAGGAGCATGTGTGAAAAGTTACAGACTGTGGCTTGCTCGGGTTTCACGGTAAATGTAATCAGATCACAGTTAATGGTTCTGGTTCATTACCCACCAATTTATTCGCAGTTTTGAGAGCATTTATTCCTGTCTCCCTTTGGTGGTGATAGAAGAGTTAGATTTTGTCATTATTGAAAATTATTTAAAGGTAGTTGTTTATTCGTTTGAACAAGAGCTTATGGTGTATATGTGTGTGTGTGTGGGGGGGGGGGGGGAGAGTCTGTTTCGGCGATAGGGCACAGTGAAAACTATTACCTTGGTGATTATCTGAAAGCGAAATATGTGTCCCATTGCACTTTGCTTTGATTACCGTCCAGCCTCTTAAAGAAACGCCGATGAACGTATGACAAGAACTTCACATTGACGTCATCTTTGAAGGTATTTAGATTAACATGTTTTGTATTGATTTACATACAGTTGAAAGTTCATTACTGATAAGCAAATGCAAGGAATATAAAATGATATTAATTGTGTTCTGGATCCTGTTCATTGCGGTATTGATTAAAGTTTAATAAGGTATAAAATGTTTAAGATTTATGCTAGATAAATTAAATTTTACTATGGTATAAATATGACTTAAAATTAGACCCTTCACAACTGTAAATCAAAGCGAAAGTACAAGAAGCCGTTGTCGTTTGTAAATGTTGTGACAGTATCATGTTAGAATGTTTCACGTGATATAAAGATATATGCGGCAGTATTAGGAGTAAGTATTGATGTATATATTGAAGTATAAATGCATGTGTGTGTATTCGTGCATGTCAATATATATTATGAACTGAAGTATTATGTATCTATGAACAGAATAACCTCGTATTTTGTGCACTCACAAACAAATATTTGCGACTTTGTTACTCTCCTTTAGGTAGTACAGTAGCAATTATAGGAGTTGTCTTTACACCATTTTACCGCCGTGTAAAGAGTGATGTATGTATGTATGTATGTATGTATGTATGTATGTATGTATGTATGTATGTATGTATGTGTGTGTGTGTGTGTGTGTGTGTGTGTGTGTGTGTGTGTGTGTATAAAGTTATGTAAGGTATTTTCATTAATTGTATTATTTATCAACAACCGAGAAATTCCTAATTGAACCAAAATGAAAATCGTTGGTTAAATATATTACTAAAATAATACTTTATGTTCTTTAAATGTTGGGAATGGAAATAGTTTTTTAAATATAGAAGGTTAACACGATTTATTACACAATATACATGTATGGATATTCATCACAGAAGACTTAGACAACATATGCTACAAGTAATTGGTACAGTTGATACTGGTATTTGTAATGCTTGCAGAGAAACAAACTTACAATTTGATTCGGCAAGGCATAGCAAATAATGAAGCTGAAGCGATATTACATAACGAGCACGTTCCTAAAACAGCTAACCTAATTAAGAACACGACAAGTTCTGTACAAACACTGTACAAAAATCAATTGGAAAACTTGGACGCATCATCACAGTCTCATTTTGGTCAAGCTAAGAATAATAATGGCAAACAGATACGAGGTCAGAATATTCGAAGTGCAGAGATCGAAATAAATATTCAGTTTAGTAATTTTGGTATAAATTTACATCTTTTAAGATGGTGATGTTCAGAGCTACATTCATGAGAGATGAGAGAAGAACGTGTGGTTCTACTGTTTTTACAGACTTTTTTCCCCGAGTTTTCTGTTTTCTTGTTGACAAAATCGCATTTTTATGGTTCATCGCGTATAACCAGTATACCGAGTGCAAACAATATTGCTGGTACTACCATTGATTTTCGACCTAATTCACAGTTTGATATTTAATAATAATAATAATAATAATAATAATAATAATAATAATAATAATAATAATAATAATAATTATAATAATAATAATAATAATAATAACAATAATAATGACTTTGTATAGCGCCTAATCTTAAGAAGCTCCAAGCGCTTTACGTCAATAATGATAAGACTACAGAAAATAAATAAAAAATAGAAAAACATGAAATTGAAAAACATGCTGAAAATATTTAAGGTACGAAACATTATTAGGTCTTTAAGTTTGTTCTTGCAGTCGGAAAAGGTGAGTTTTAAGAGCACTCATGGGATCACTGTGTCTTTGTGTATAATTGCAATGGGCAATTCATTCCACATTGATGGGCCCTGGTATGCAATAGAACGTTGTCCCTATGACTTTGTTTTCATATTGGAAACAATGAGTATACGATTGTCAGAAGAGGGGCGTAAGTATCTTGCTGATGTGGATTGTATACAAGGGTGATAGGTAGGTATTATGACAGATAGGTATTATGACTGGAGTCCGTTAGTGAAACATAGCACAGAGAACAAATTTTGTGTTTGATACTGGATCGAATTGATAGCCAGTGTAGGATACAGAGAAGAGAGGAGGTGTGCTCTGATCGTTGTACTCTTAAGATGATAAGAACAGCTGTGTTTTCAACTTTTTGAAGTTTCAGGAGTAGATATTGAGATAAACAAGCCATAATTGAGTTTTACAAAAATTCAATCTTGAAAGTACTAATGAACACACAAGTGTTTTAGTGGCATCAACTGAACGATATTTGGAAATGGAGCTGATGCTCAATATATGCAGCCATGCATATGTTCATGGCATCTTGGTGAATATGAAAGTACTTCTAGAATAACATCTATGTTTATACTGACTGTGTGAATATAATGTTGATTATTGGTGATATTTATTATTTGAGGTGAAGGATGTGAATGAGAACGTCTTTGTGTTGTGATCAGAATGGTCTCCTTTTAATCATCATTCATCTGCAGCATGTTATATGTCATCCATGATTTCAGATCAGAAATGCACCTCCCTACTCCATGGATGGTAGCATCAACATCAGCTGGGTGGCTATACTTGTATACTTGGGTGTCATCTGCGTAAAATTGGTGAGACACTGGATGATTTACTATTTGAATTCAAATGAGATACAGGTTGGGTTACAACAACATTATCTAAGATTTTTTTTTAAGATGAACGGGAGATTAGAAACTGGGTGGTAGTTCTTTAAATCGTTATGGTCAAGTGATAGTTTCTTCAGCAGAGGCTTTACGATGGCAGTTTTGAAAATGGGTGGGACTATGTTTGTAACGTTCTTCTTAGCGGCTTCATCGAGTTGTTTATGAATGGTGAGTCTGGTGGAAAGCCAAAGCCTCTCTGCTTTACGGCAATGTCTTTTAGCAGTGCGAAGCTGGTCACCAACACTGCTATACCGCTGAGAACACTTTTTTTTTACTGATACTCTGAACTGATTAAATCATACATTTATAAGTCTGAAATTAATTTTGTTTGTTTGTCATGGTAGATTAGAGACACATTTCGTGCATAAACACTTTATATGCTTTGCAACATTCGATCCAAATCAATTAAATGTGACAGCTAACTTTTTTTTTATAAAATACATCCGTTAAACTCAGTCAAATAAACTTTTGCGACCTCAAGGCTTTCTTATGTGATTGTTGTTTGGCTTATTTTTCTCAGTTTTCTTTGTTTGTTTGTTTGATTAGGAGCTTTAACAATTTTCAGCCATATCGCTACGATGTCTGCATTAAGGCCGTTTAGATCTAGCACTGGGGCATCATGCCGCAGACATGTAGCATGATGTCCCACCCAGTCACATTATCTTGAAACCAGGCCAACCAGTCATAACACTATTCTCTTAATGTTGAGAGCCATACGAGGCAGCTATCATTATCATTTTTGTAAGCCTTTGGTATGACTCGGCCGGGAATCAAACCCACGACCTCTCGCTTCCGCGGCGTACGCTCTAACCACAAGACCACCGGAGGGGTTCTCAGTTTTGTAATTTCCTTCTACAAAGGCTTAGGCTAGTTGAAAACAGGAGGTGGGTGCATTTTAATCTTCATCTTTCTACTCTATTCTAATTTGTTATAAGTTGTTTAATTTTGTACATTTTAATCTGCTTCATATTATCTTTAAATCATATTTGTGAATTATTTTTTACCCTGCACTAAACTTCGTTTATATTTTAGTATTACTTTTAGTCTTGGCTTTATAGTACATGGGTTCTCTGTAATCTCTGCTAAATCCTATGATATTTGGATAATTATAGCACCATTTTTGGTCCAGGCTGTATATTTAATATAATATTCCTAGTTTTCTCTTCTTGTCTTCGCTAAAGTCGAAAGTAGTTTACTAAATTCAGCTGGCTTTTGTCTTCACGTTTTCCTAAATTAAATGACATTTTTGTAAATTAGCATTCTTTTAGTCAGGCAATATTTCAAATATAATACTTTCTGGATTAATTTAGTCTCCAATAAATTCAGTGTCCGTTTCGTAATTTAGTTATAATTTAAGTGTTGGTCATTGTAGATCAACTATATTGATATGGTTCCATGGCACTTACCTAAGTTTAATATTACTTTTAATTACGGTCATTTTAGTATTATTATAACTCAGTTCTCTGTTTGAGTTGTAGAAGATGAGTGACTGCTGGTAGTAAATAGTGATTGTCTATAAGTACTTGTTTGCCCTCGTTACTGTGCCTGTTATTATGTTACTATTGCACATATGTTCGTATGTGCAAATAATGGTCATTGGGTGTGATCACTAATAATTTAGACTGTATTGGCCAGCAGGTATGAGTGGTAGTCAATTGGTGTTGATTAGTATGGAAGTATGTTGGGCAGTAACTGTGCGTGCTGATCAGTAGTTGTGGGTGCTGGCTAGGCAAACTGTTGGTCAGTGGGGTGGCCTCTTAGTAAGAATTATGTGGGTCGGTTTAGATGATGTTGATCAGTTAGCCTGTGTGCTGGTTAGTAGTTGTGGTTCCTGAGCAGTAAATAGGTGTAAGTATTGGTCAGTCAGGATGAGTGTTGGTCAATAATGTCCATATTAAATTACCCACGACCATAGAGAGTCCCATAATGTTAATCCTAAATATGTTTGAACACAACATGTTCCCTGGACCCCATACAGTCCAAGCAATATTCCTATGAACGTATTTGCTATTATATTTCACATTGACCTCAGAATGAATGATTCGAATCCGGATTTTCTTCCATGTTAATAGTATTTAATTGAAAGGCTGAAAAAAATCCCAACTCACACCTTCCTAATACCTGTAACTCTGTGATTCTAATATGAGCTATTAATAAACTGACCACGAAAACTGCTTCTTTGAATCACTTATTATATATGCCAGTCATCATTTTGCGTAATAATGGCATCGTCGCTACAAAGTTCTGCGCACATTCAGTTAGGACAGCTTAAATAAAAACATTTAAATTACTCTGAACGCGTTTATTTAAATCATTTGTTTCTGATAAATTGGCTTACGTAATAATATCTAACTTTTCATTGTTTTTATTTCGAACGTCACACTTTTGTTTTTCTCCAAACAGAGTTACATCAAAATAATGATGGGGTGGGTTTTATCAAAGTGTTGACTTATCTCAAGCTATATATAAATATTTATTGTAGAAATAGCAAGACACATGATAACGAGAAACCTTTGGGTGAAGCAGAACAACAAGGACAACAAGGCAGTACTAATTTAAGCATCCCTACGCTGAAGGAAGAGCAGCATTCCTTAACTATAAAGAAAGGTAAAATGAGAACAGTAGTTCTTTAAAAGTATCTGACCTTAGCATTATATCAACCTTTATGCGATACCATTCATTTTGTGTTCCTTGAATATCCGATCATGTAATATGGATAACAAAAATCGATAAATCTAATATCTTAAGCTAGTAAGATGATGGGAGTGTTAAATACAAAACCAAGTTAGCGAATTTCAAACCGTATAACAGTATGATTTCGGAATAAGATGTGACTGTTACGTACTCACCTCTCATGTAATTTCTGAAGGCATTGGAAAAACAGCTCATTTTCGGAAGAAAAAGCACTGCAGCTAATTCAAGGTGTGATCACTAGAGCCCTTTGAGTTTTGGAGCATTTTGTGGCCATATTCATTGAAATGGAGAGTAATACTTCATCCAAAATTAAGTTATTAAATTCTACTATTTTACTGAAACTTTTATTCGCGATGTTTTAGGACATGTTCAATGGTCAAAGCAAGGTTTATGAATCTGATTGAATCAACTAAGATTTACTATTTTCATATACTTTCACGTGCTGATACAAACCTTTAGGCATTTTTACATCACACATATTTAAGTACAGAACTACTCCTCTCAGCAAGAGTTGTAAACCGTGGCTCTTTAACAAACCGAAAATTGGACCATTAAGCTCACAAGTTCTTAAACTTAATAAAAAGAGGCAGTCATTCATTGTCAAGAAGGCTTGAAATAGATAATATGCTGTATCGTATGAACATCCAATAAGACATCTTCAATAGCCAAGGGTTATTAGTCACTTAGTTCCGCGACATTTTGGAACGGTATGGATCGACGATACGTACCTTGAGAAGATGGCACGAAACATAAAGTAACATTTACATAGAAAGCTTACTGTGACATTTGTTGGAGGTTAAACATTGAGAATGTATAAAACTGATTTGTCAAACTTTCGTAAGCCATGCATTCTGGAAAGCTATGTTTATTATGTTTTCTTACAGCTACTCGTCAAGCATAATGGAGTGTTTATCTTCTGCTTCCATCCACAAGGGACATTCATTACAATAGCAGTTATTGTCGCTGCTTCCGGCAAGAGAGAGAGAGAGAGAGAGAGAGAGAGAGAGAGAGAGAGAGAGAGAGAGAGAGATTAAATCGTGAGATAACTCTTGATTATCAAACTGAATTAGAGGTCAAATTCTTTCTCCTTTGTGTAACACGAAGGATAATGTAGGTCTACACCGATAATGATTATTGGTTCCGACGTTATTTACTTTTCTTAATTTGGTGACGACGTTATTTGCCTTTCTTAATATACAATACGAATAGTTTGTCTACATGTGCCCATGATAACTACATGTTTGCACGTATTTCTACTACAATATTTAAACTAATCATGATAATACTATTATTTGCTACGTTTACCTGCAGAAACAGTTGATGAAGGAGCTGAACACACGTGTCGATCTATCAAAGATAAAAAAATCCAATGTGGTGAAGGTCAAGTAAATGAGGGTAAGAAAATACCAAAGGCTCTGGACAAATTGTAAGTCCAACCTTTTTTTTGTTGACAATGAATATTAACCTTAATAAGTTTTAAAATGCAGCCCTGCCTGATATTTATCAGCTTGAGCTTGCGAATCTGGATAAACCAATCATGAACGATTTCCTTTTAGAAAGCCATTTTGATTCGTTGTTGTTTTGGGGTTTCATGACATTTCTCAGTGTAAGATAGGCTATATATGGCGGTCACTATAAGTGGTAGAGGAAGAACCCGGAAAAACCTGGTAAGGACCACTAATTCACCGAACGCAAATGGCAGGTTTCTCATATAGTCACATTGGCCAAGATTGAGACTCGAATCCAGCTGCAGTTTCAGGAGCGGTTTTCTGATTTGGATTCAACAGCAGAAGAAGTTAGACTGTTTCAAAACCCATTTGAAGCAGATGTGGCCAGTTGCCTAAATGAACTGCAGCTGGAGGTCATTGAGTTGCAGGCAACTGACCTCCTTAGGGACCAGTTCAAAGAAGGACTGGTGGGTTTTTACCAGTTTTTGCCCAAGGAAGACTTTACTAATGTCAAAACATTTGCATCAAGGTACCTTTCAATCTTTGGAACAACATACCTGTGTGAACAAACACTTTCAAGAATGAAATACGTGAAGAACAATTTGAGAACAAACTTGTCCGATGATAATCTCAAGTCAATGTTGATGTTAGGGACATCAAATCTAAAGCCAGAAATGTCTGCTATTTCGGCATCTAGGAAACAATATCACCATTCCTACTAATACAGGTTTTAATGTGTAGTGTATCAACGTGTTATTAAATAATAACTGAATAAAATAATATTAAATAAATAATTAAAAACAACATCCATGTTTTGATTCTTTTTTTTTGGGACCTCGAGTATGTAGTCGGCCCCAAAACTGCTGTTTGATAGTTAATGCGGCCCTCGGGCTGAAAAGTTTGGAGACCCCTGCTTTAGACCATTCGGCCACCCTCTTCCCTACTTTGATTTGTCATACCTGGAAAAAAAATCTTAAACTCGGACTCAATGTGCTGTAAGGTAGCACTTTGAATTATGTAATATGAATGGTTGGCTCATAGTTTTGCTCTCCATTATTATTATATGATAGAGTCTCTAGGAAATTAAAATAGAAAGCTAAAATAGCGCTTATTCTTTGTCAAAACAATTGATTTCATCAGAATGAACACATAACACCTTTAAACTTGAGTTTAAATTTGAGTTGTTTGTTTTTATTTTGTGAACTGTTTCACCAGTCACAAAAAATACACTTTTTAAATGTCGTTTGGGGTTGGTCGAATTTGTAACTACAAGCTCAGAAGCGAATGTTCTACATGCGTTGAGAACACTAAATGGGGAGAAGAGTTCATACTCTCAATCATTGAAAAGTGTTTGAATCTACTTCTTCTTAGTAAGAGGAGTAGTTAGTTGGATTTAGCTACGTTATCTAGGAATTACCTCCCTCAATGTTATGACTCGGTGTGAGTGAACAGAACAAGTTTTATCAAAACAGATTATATCAACATGATTCATTAGTAATGTCTACTTTGCATTTATTTCATCATCATAACGACTGCTAAATAAAGCACAATACCCATGACTGATTGCATGACCTTCCTCTTCGTCGTGTTCAATCATTTCCTATTTCCTCAAGTGTTTGTATTCCGACCGCTTCATGCCTTCCTGGACTTTCTAATCTGTAGTTCACAACTCGTCACTTCGCTATTTTTTTCCGGACTTCCTTCTTTGGACCGTCCCATGATTCCATCTCTCTCTCTCTCTCTCTCTCTCTCTCTCTCTCTCTCTCTCTCTCTCTCTCTCTGAAAGCTGTTTCCTTAAAGGACAGATATATTTCAAAATCTCTACATGATCCATTTTCGAGATGTGTATAAAATTCCTTCACTTACATTACTCAGAACATGCTAGCTATCAACACACAGCGTACATTCTGACAGTACGGTAGATTATTACCCTCGCTTCATAGCGACAGGTCATAAATACCACGTGAGCAGTGTATCGAAAATGACCGTATGATGCAAAATGTTTGATTTATATTGTATAAAATTCACCAATCATTAACATTCAAGATTACTTAAACATTACAAAAGCAAATATAATAGGTAATTATCGTTAACTTATGCTAATCAGTATCGTCCTAACAGTCAAAGACATTATGTCACATGTATTTCATATAACCCGATGAAATTTTATACATATGAAAATTTGGATCGCATGCAATCAATTCTACCAATGAATAAATAACTGTAAATGCAAAATGTTTAATTGAAGAACAACTCTTGCATCAACACATTTCCATGCAAGCGGACCCTATCACCATACAGTGCGCAAGAATAAGCAGTAGAACATCTGCTTCAATTTGACATGCTGCTAGTTTATCAATCTTTATTAATATCAGATCTCCAATGTCATGCGTGATGATTTGATGGACGCCAATAAGAGGTCTCATTATGTTTGCCTTGATCGCCAAACAAATCGAAACTCTCCAATCTGTGAAAGTGACATGTATATTTCGGAACATATCTTACTAACACGAAATCGCAACGTACATTATTTACACTAATCATTAAAATATATAATTAAAAATACCTACCCTCAATTTAAAATCACTGCAATTGGAAACGCACCTTTTTACCTGTTAAGGTTCTGAAATCCTCCATCGTCATCTAGTAGATCGTCGTATTCCGTAGTATTATCACACCATGCTGTTTATAACTCCATCCCACCCCACCCCCTCACCGATTTAAAAACATAGAAGGCATCAGGGATGTATAACTGCAAAAAACTTAGTCATCTAATTCATTGATTCTACAAGTTTTAGCCCGACTGTCACCAGGAGGTCCCAAATACTGTCAGCTTGTTGGAAATACGAATCAAAAAGGAGTTTGTCGTGCAAAACAGTCGCCATATTTACTTGGGCCACTGTCTCTTTTTCAAGCAAAAGATGTGATGTATGTAGTTCACACTCTCTGAAAATCTCGATAATTCTGAACATTTTTAGTTGTTAAATTTGTTTTAGAAATATTAAAACTAGACATTCCAAGCATTGGATGTAGACGACAGAGTTTTGACTGAGATATACTATTCTAAAAACCAGAGTTAGCGAATAGTCAGTTCGCTCGTTTTCATTGGGAACTTCCGTTTGCGTTGAAATGCCAACAGTTCAACAGTGTTAGGAACCCCTTGGCGACAATCAGGTTAGAAATTATAAATCAATGATTTAAATTAATAGGTTTTGTGCGGCTTTTATAAAACATAATATCTTTGATGATTGTCGTCTTAAAATTGACAGTGCGGTACAAAGAAACTGGAGGGTATGATAAAACTACATAGTTATCTAACATCATGTAACATTCTAGCAGTTTATCCACCTCCATAACCTTTGACTGAAATTCGGTTTCGGTTTTGGCGCCGAAAGTTGGCATATGGCCCCTTTCGGCATAGTTTCTGTTTCGGCCGAAGCCAAAAATTTATCTTTCGGTTTGCTTTCGGTTTCGGCCGAAACTGATATTGACTCTTGGTCATCAGGCGAAGATTTGTTTTAACTTTCAGAATGCAACGCTAGTGATGCGTCTATTACTCTGCTTGTCGGCCGGTCAGTCATTCGGTTCTAGGCGATTTGACATTTAGCGAAGTCCTCTTACTGCAGGCTCTTAATGAATATTTCTAGATTCATTTTGAATTAGTGTAGTATTTGCATCGGGACCCGGGCCTATTTAATAAATCTTGTGTTCCGCAACTTCGGTTTATCTTTCGGTTTCGGTTTCGGCCGAAGGTGTAGTTAAACGTTCGGTTTTGGCTTCGGTTTCGGCCGAAAGTCAATTTGTAACTTTCAGTCCTTTTTGTTTTCGGCCGAAACCAGAAATTTAGTTTCGGTCGGCCTCTAATATATATATATATATATATATATATATATATATATATATATATATATATATATATATATATATATATATATATATATATATATATATATATATATATAAATAATGTTGTCGGGCATTTTTGCTCACTTCCGTCTCCAATATTGAAGCAAAACGCATACAAAATACGACCGATTGACGAAAATAATACAATACTGCAACGCTTACCATTTTAAAAGAGGCATTGTCACCAGAATATTCTGTTCAAAATGATATTAATTTTAGACACACAGGATACATCCCCTGTGTTTTCATGACTCGTGATATATCCGTCAGATCTGCGCACAACTTTGAAACGTTCTAATATTTATCAATCGGGCTATATAAATGAAATACATTACTTTGGACTGTTAAGTCGAGTAATTAGGTCCCGTACATAGCTAGTTTAACAAAGTTGAATGTAACAATGCCATAAAATAGCATAATATATTAGGCAAACTAAACCTATCTTGAACTATTTTTAGTAAAGTCCCCAGTTTTATAAAATAATAAGCTATTATGTGGAGAAAAAAAAACAATAAACAGGATGTAACCTGTTTACAACGTCTTGTTACGGGGAAAATTTACTAAAGAATTTAGAAATCGACTGACAATGCGCTGGGAAATTTGGTGAGAATCCAGTTCTAGCGGGCGGCAAGCTGACATGTTTGGTAGCAGACGATTTTGTACGTGAGGGACAACTTGCAAAATTGGAAACTTGGATTAAGATGCAGAAGTTTTTAAGATACAAATTGGATTGTATTGGATTGTACCCAAAATAACACGTGATACTTTATATATATATATATATATATATATATATATATATATATATATATATATATATATATATATTTAAAAAAATACGGCATTTAAAGTGTTGGTATATCAAATAGTGATTCGTCCATGGCGCAATACTACGAATATGTAAATATTCTTTTAACCACAGGGCTATAGATCAATGATGAATTTCTGCTTATTCATAAATCGTAAGTGTCATATGAAAATAATGATAACAAGTATCAATATTCCCTGTTGTCCACTTTCCGTTATCGTGCGTACATGACAAAATAAAGCATACATATGGAGTGAGAGAGAAAAATAAAATGTGCTTGACGAAAACATTGAACCTGAACTTGTACCAAGTAACCCACAGTAATCAGGTTCGTCGTAACGGTATGTTGACGCTTTCGTTGGGATCTATTTATAGTGTTCATAAGATCAATGATATATAGTTGCTATGATCAGTGACTCTAGGCTTATATGTTACATTTGTCGGTTGCGAGGCAAACATACTGAATTGTGTTTGGATCCTTTGTTGTTGTTTCATAAAAATAGTATAATGTTCTAAAATCAATTATTAATTATTAAATATAAAAATGTCGAAATGGTTTTTTCTCTCTCCCTCTCTGTCTGTCTGTCTGTCTGTCTGTCTGTCTCTCTCTCTCTCTCTGCATTATCGTACGTTGATACGGGCTAAAATCCATGAAAATACGAGCGTTGGGGATTTTCGCCTGTGTTTGTGTTATTCGACGATGTCTTTGGACCTAAATAATTTGGTAATGTTAGTCAAACTGTACAAAGTAAGAGAGAGAGAGAGAGAGAGAGAGAGAGAGAGAGAGAGAGAGAGAGAGAGAGAGAGAGAGAGAGATTTTTATAGTCCTTATAAATGTTAAATTAAAAAAAAAACAACAGAATAATGCCTTTTTAAATTGTGTATTTATTTTTTTAATTTTTTATTTCCTCTTGTTGGTTCGTCATTTCACTTTTTAGTTTGTAGTACATACTAATTTCCATATACCAGTATGTTAATATCTTCCATGATAAAATATCTTAAGTACAATACAACCTTCAATTTCTATAACACGTCGTTTGAACTAGACCAATCAACACTCACTTGAACTAAGGTCAGTCCGTTTTTTCTGTCCCTACCGCCGTCCTTCTAGGTGAAAAAACAAGCTGACTGAATCTCTCTTTTTGGAGCAGTTTCCGAATCTTCTGGAGTATGGAAATTCGATATTTGGTAACCTAATTATTCTTGGAGATTTCAACTTTCACTTTGACTCTCCTGGAAACCCATACACGTCAAAACTCCTAGATTACATTCATGTTTTCAGTCTTAAACAGTCAATTAACCAACCCGCCCATAAACTTGGTCACATTTTAGATTGGTTTCTTTATAGACCTGATGCTAATATTCTGCAATCCACCCTTGTATCCCACGAACTTGCATCAGATCGCTTCTGCATAATATGCCATCTCCACGTATCAATCCCTAACCCTCCACCTTTGTTTGCTACTAAGAGAAACCTCCGTATGATAAATAGAACTAAATACATGCACGACATCCAAGAAAACCTAACAACTTACTTATATCCTACAGCAGAACAATTCGATAACTGCCAGCGTCCATTGGTTGAAAATCACGCCCCAGCCACCAAATGCAGAGTAGCAATAAAAAAAAGTGTTATCCTTGGTATAGCAGTGTTAGGGTCCGGCATCGCACTGCCAAAAGACATCGCCGAAAATCAGAGAGGCTTTGGCTTTCCACCAGATTCACTATTCATAAATAAATTTATAAAGCCGCTAAGAAGAACGTCACAAACAAAGTACATTTTTCAAAATTATCCCACTACAGTACTAAGATCACGGAGAGTCCCAGCTGCAAAGAGCTCTTCGAGATAACAACCAAACTAATGTTAAGGAACAAATGTACTCCGCTTCCAACTACCTTTTCTCCGGTAGACCTTCTGGACCTATTTGCAAATTTCTTCCGTGTGAAACTTAACTGATGTTATAAATATCTCTCTTTCATCGCGGTAATTCCCGTCATTTTTCAAAACTGTCATCGTAAAGCTGCTGCTGAAGAAACCAACACTTGATCATAACGATTTAAAGAACTACTTCCCAGTTTTAAACAGTCCTTTTAGCAATGTACGGTCTGCATATCGCCCTTACCACAATACTGAAACTACTCTTCTGAAAGTATTTAATGACATTCGCTCTGCTTTGAATAGTGGAAAGATTAGTCCTCACCCTGCTTGATTTGTCTGCAGCATTTGACACAATAGACCATGATATATTAATTCACCCTCTCCAGCATGTATTTGGCATTCAGAATATAGCCTTACTGTGGTTTACGTCCTACTTGGTCAACAGGACAGAAATTGTATGTGCAAATGTAATACATTCCATCCCAATTGATTTATGTTGTGGTGTTCCACGGAGGTTTGTTTTTGGTCTTGTTTTCTTCATTCTATACATTCAGCGCTCTCAAATGTCATAAATCATCACCCAGTGCCTAACCAAATGTCCGCTGATGGCACCCAAATATACAATTCCATCCAAATGAAGTTGATGCTACCATCCATGAAGTAAAGAGGTGCATTTCTGATGTGAAATCATGCATGACATATAACAAGCTGCATATGAATGACGATAAAGTTGAGGATATTCTGATGACAACAAAAAGGATTTTCTAATTCACATCCTTTACCTCAGACAAAGAATATCAGCAACACCAACATTAAATACTCACAGTCAGTACGAAACCTAGGTGCTACTCAAGACAGCACTCTCACATTGCACCAACATGTCATGAACATTTGCAAGGCAAAATATCTTGAACTGAGACGCATCATTTCCATTCGCAAATATCTTTCAGTTGATGCCACTCAAACACTTGTGTGTTCATTAGTACTTTCAAGACTTGACTATTGTAACTCAATTATGTCTGGTTCGTCACAATATTTACTCCAGAAACTTCAAAAAGTGCAAAACACAGCTGTTCGGATCATCTTTAGAGTACTTCGATCAGTGCACACCTCACCACTGCTCTGTACCCTACACTAGCTATCAATTCGATACATAATCAAACACAAAATTTGTTCTCTGTGCTATGTTTCATTGACAGACTCCAGTCCAACATACCTACCCGGCCTCACCCATGTGTATACACCAGCAACATACTTGCGCCCCTCTTCTAACAATCGTATACTCATTGTTCCCACTGTGAAAAGTAATTCATATTGACAACGTTCTTTTGCATACCAGGGCCCGGCGATGTGGAACGAATTGCCTATTGAAATTAGACACAAAGATACAGTTGTCCCATTTAAGAGTGCTCTTAAAACTCACATTTTTCGACTGCAAGAACAAACTTAGAGACCTAATAATGTTTTGTATCTTAAATGTTTTCAGCATTTTTTTATATTTTCCAATTTCATGTTTTTTGTTATTTGTTTTTCTGTAGTGTAGTCATATCATTATAGATGTTGTAAAGCGCTTAGAGCTTCTAGAGATTGGGCACTATACAAAGTCCTCAGTCTTATTATTAGTATTATTACAGTACAGGTTCAGTATATAAGCTAATCGTGTTTGCAGTGCGCTACTTTCTTCATAACAGAACATATTTCATGTTTCAGTAATGAGTGTATCTTACACTGATTTAATAACTGTGAATAAAAATAGAAATTGAAGAAAAACAAAACAAAACCCAACAACATATCAATTTGTATATGTGCTTCAGAACAAGAAAAAAATTGCAGAACTAAATTTTGTAGCGGACTCAATCGCGTGGATTAAGTAGTTCATTAAGTCGGTCAACACAATTGTCAGGAGCATATCGTAACTCCATTTAAAGTGCAAATATGTGCATTTTTATGTGATATAAATAAAATATATGTATAGTATGTACGCTGTATGAACGATATACCACTCATTGTATACATGTTTCATGAAAAGGAATCTCGGGCAAGCCCCGTTTCCTTTTACAGAAAAATTTATACCCCTCTCTCTCTCTCTCTCACACACACACACACACACACACACACACAGACACACACACACACATCCTGCAGATACCCATGCAACCAACCCCTACTGAGCAGTCAGTGCAATGTAAATATATCCTCTATCATGCTATTTACAACAGAAGATACAACGGAAACGGATACGTGTTCTGCACTTACAAGAAAAGATTCAGTGTATCCCCTTGGATTTTAAGAATGAGAGTGAAAAGTATCCATGGTCTCAGAAGTGGGGTTTGAAACAGAGTAAAACAAAGTTTAGTATCTAAAACTGAGGATCAACTTAAATGTTTGGGGGTCTTTGAAGCACAAATGAGTGTAAAGAGAAGCACAGAGATTTCCACATTTGACATTATTTTGTCTTTGACATTTGAGCAGCTGACATCGAAAGCCAGTTATATTAGGGTGTGTGATAAAATCTGATTTAAAGAAGAAATGGAAAAGGCATAATAGGCGGTCAGCATTAAGAGGTTAGTATTATGACTGGTCGGCCTGGTGTCAGGATAATGTGACTGCGTGGGACGTGATGCTACATGTCATTAGAATGATGCCCTTATGATAGACAATAACACACACACACACACCTTATTTCAGGAGGTAGATTATTCTTTTATGAAAATACGGTATGGGAGGGGGTCACACATTTGTGACAATGTGTGACGAGGTGGAGGAAGGTGTTTAAAAAATGTGACGTCACATTAAATTGCGCAACTTTAGATAAAAGTACCACTTCATTTTCTTCATTGCTTACAATTTTAAAATAGGAAATACGGCTTTTTCTGTGGAGGGGAACAGAGCTTTGTGACGTCTTATTTGAGGGGTCTGACTTTTTGCGACGACGTG
The DNA here is from genome assembly GCA_029339505.1 of Unio delphinus. Classification (NCBI taxonomy): domain Eukaryota; kingdom Metazoa; phylum Mollusca; class Bivalvia; order Unionida; family Unionidae; genus Unio; species Unio delphinus. Next base: position 27,495,186 of record JAQISU010000055.1, read on the forward strand.
TTTCGAGGGGGAGTCAACAATGGGCCAAAATCGCGTTACGACATTTATGGATGGCCCCTAATGCGCCCAAGACGGATTATGCAACCCCTGTTAGGAATGTAATAATAATAATAATAATAATAATAATAATAATAATAATGAGGACTTTGAATAGCACCTAATCTTAGAAGCTGTAAGCGCTTTACAACATCTATAATGATATGACTACAAAAAGCTAGAAAACAAATCCACCTGATATCCACCTGACTCTTTAATATATTTGTTGCTATCATCAAGAGATCGTCAAGTAATCTAGATGTTTATGGTAACATCTTACTAAAACAGCTTTCCTGAGTTCAACAGACACACTGCATGTCACTTTACTATAGGACACACGGTACTAATTATACGGAAGTCTAAAAATGGAGTATATATGGCTTTGGTGGTCCATAATTGGTTAATAATGAAAATTAAAATTTTAGTAAAAATATTTTTTGAGAGCTTATCCTATCTATAATTTTAAAAAAATATAGACAAAATTCTATTGGTGCAATTGAAGTAAATTTAGAGGCTTCATCTATTAGTACACAATAATGAAAGTAGTACCTGATTCATTTGGTGCAGAATCAATAACATGTGCTTCCTGCCAATTTATGTCAACAACATGCCGCTGGTCCTATGTTTTTCTACATTTAAAAACTTACATCAAGGTTAGTTGTGCATGGAAAAATATAGGTCTGATCATCAGTACCCAGAAATGTTAAGTTATTGAATTTTGAATATGACAGTGTTTCCATATATTTACCATTGGAGTTGAATTAGTACCGTGTGTCCTATACAGAGCATGGCCATGACTCAACGGGAAATTTGCTACTATTTTTAACTCTTGACGTTTAGTTGGTGATTCGTGTTCTGCTTTCCGTTTCTACTGAGGTGGCAGGGTCCAGTTTCGTAAATTGGCCCCTGGCAAATTTCTTAACTTAAGGGTATGGTGTGAGTTTTGGAGCTACTATTGTGTAATAATTAAAGATATGGATAAATTTGTGAACTAGGTGTTTCAGGCTTGTGTTGTTCTTGAAATTGATGTCAGACATGTACACTTTCCATAGTTACTCTGCAGTATGTTGATTGTGAAATACCAATAGTCGGCTAGGAAGAAGAGCTAGCCTCCCATAGCAGTAGACATGTGGGTTCAAGGCAAGTAGAATATCTCAAAAACGGCATGGATGACAACTATTATGAATTGCATCAAGCTATTTAGTAGACAATGTTTTTCAAAATTTTCATCTAGGAAAAGGCCTTGCGTTTGCACTGTGAGCACCACATGCTGTCAAAAATGGCCTTCGGATGTGAAAAATGCATGTATAAAATTGGGGTTGGGGTACATAAATATTTTATTCTAAGAACTTCAGTAGACTTGTCAGGTCATGTATGTGATATGATTATGTTGCACTACATAATACCTATCCAGAAATATGTACCTTTTTGACCTCACTCGCGTATTATATTTTTAATGAATTTTTATATTAGGCAGGTGCATGCGACATTAAATTTGTACATAAAAACTGGACCCTGCCCCCTTAAGGGAAAAATGCTATAAAAAAAATTGTGCAATGAACCACATTTTGTCTTATTTTCTTGTTCTTTATTCATATGCAATTAATTCTTATACATTTGCCTTATCATAGTACCTCTATTTGTCTCCTTATTTTGAATCTCTCAGCTCTATAGGACATTCAAGGGAGGTAATTTCTTTTTGCACCTATAAATTATACCTATTGGTATCAGGACAAGTTAGCATATTTTGAGCTTAACTAAGTTGCTTTGAGAGAAAATGGGGGTTTAAAATGTGTTTACTTGATTTTCATGTAGGTAACAAGCTCTGTACTCCTATTTTAATGAAAGTTATTCATATTTCATTGCAGACACACAAAAACATTACATGACATGACATCACACATTCTTCTAAGTCATTTCACTCCACAGGAGAAAATGCATTTTCAAGAAAACATAAGTAGACATACTGTTATAAATGGTGAATGTCATCAATGGAACGGTGTTGCAAATAGTGATGGATATGGCATATTGCGGACAATGTTTTGAGGAAAAAGAATTAAAGTTTTAGTACTTTTGTGAACAGTTCCACCATATTGGATTTAAACTTACAGTTATTGCATTGCACACAAACAGTAATGCACAAACCCTGTCTTTTGTGTACCGTAACAACTGGAAAAGCATTCTTACATTGATGTGGCAGAAATACCCTGATTAGTTCTGAAAGTTTATTGATGTTGACAACACAGTTTTCTTCTGGCATACTGGTAGCCACTTTTTTACTGAGTACAGAATGAGTAATAATGTCAGTTGTTTTCCTTTTTGTAGGTCTCAATTTGCATGGAATGATGTTAGGATCTGTTGTCTCAGTCATATTGGTAGAAGCATTTAAGTTTGAAGCATGTATTCATTATGATCCAAACACACTACAGATTGATTATGAAAGACTGACTTGGCTTCATCATGACTTGTATTTTCTGGTAGGTCCTTATTTAAAGTAATAGAAGTTACAACATGTCCCTTTTTGTACTGAATTTTCTTCTTGTTAATATTTTTCTTGTAACTTTTCTTTCTATTTCCTCTCATTCTCTATATCCTTTATCCTTGCAATTGCTAAAGTCAGCTGTGAGTGGATAGGATTCTGAGAATATTTGGGTTAACTGTATGGACTGTGAATTTATTTTGTATTTTGGGCTTGAGAATGGTTCATTTCAAAGGCCTGTTGTCACTGAATTTATCTGATATGTTGATGTAAGTTCAGCAAGGTTCCTCACATCAATGTCCCAACATAGAATAATATTTGTTTCTTTATATCTGTCCCAATTAGCTAGACATAGGTGTATTCACCCCCCACCACCACCACCCCACCCCCAATGCTGTTTATGTTAGCATCACTAGAACAATACCTGGTCAGGAATGTTGATGTGTATGTCTCAAGCTATAATTATTATTAAAGTACATTATAAATGTAAATGTCTGGTAACATTTTTCTTAAGTGGCACTTTTTAAAAGAAAAATTTCAACAAATAATTGCTTGAACAATAGAGAAGTTCTATCGCTAATAACAAAGAGTGTATCTCATATTCAGTCACTATTTGCAACTATAAAATCTATTCTTAGCATTCAGTCAACATCATCATGTAATTCTGATATCTTCCTGACTATATGATGGCAAAAAGGACAGGAAATATTCCATTGCACACAAGTTTAATTCTTTTCAAGACAGCAACCCTAGCACAAAGTATTACAATGCAATGCATTTTGCCGCAATGTAGTCACTTTTCTAAAAGAGTAATAACATTTTTACTTTAGCATACAAAAAAATTTCCTTGATACCATTTTGTTAGATAATGTCTAGGTAAGTGATATGTACAAAATTTTTGACAGAAATTATTTTTTGCAAAATGCTTAAGGTGGCAGGGTCCAGTTTCGTAAATTGGCCCCTGGCAAATTTCTTAACTTAAGGGTATGGGGTGAGTTTTTGAGCTACTATTGTGTAATAATTAAAGATATGGATAAATTTGTGAACTAGGTGTTTCAGGCTTGTGTTGTTCTTGAAATTGATGTCAGACATGTACACTTTCCATAGTTACTCTGCAGTATGTTGATTGTGAAATACCATTAGTCGGCTAGGAAGAAGAGCTAGCCTCCCATAGCAGTAGACATGTGGGTTCAAGGCAAGTAGAATATCTCAAAAACGGCATGGATGACAACTATTATGAATTGCATCAAGCTATTTAGTAGACAATGTTTTTCAAAATTTTCATCTAGGAAAAGGCCTTGCATTTGCACTGTGAGCACCACATGCTGTCAAAAATGGCCTTCGGATGTGAAAAATGCATGTATAAAATTGGGGTTGGGGTACATAAATATTTTATTCTAAGAACTTCAGTAGACTTGTCAGGTCATGTATGTGATATGATTATGTTGCACTACATAATACCTATCCAGAAATATGTACCTTTTTGACCTCACTCGCGTATTATATTTTTAATGAATTTTTATATTAGGCAGGTGCATGCGACATTAAATTTGTACATAAAAACTGGACCCTGCCCCCTGAGCTCACGCCAGACATATGTGTTAATATCTTACTACGATGGGAGTGGGAACTTGTATCGTGTTGTTTTAATTGTATCAAGCATTATACAAGCTAGTTATTTCTGGATTTTCTCTTGAGCTTTGATCGATAAAGCAGTGCAAAAACAAGACTGAGATAGAGCGAAATATGGAGTTTAGCAATAACGAGGATGTGAATTATATACATGGCGGGACTGACACACGTAGTGCGACTAATAAGATGCGTGGTACAGGTAAAATATCCATGGTTACAGACAGAAAACCTATAGCTAGAACACGTGGTGGAAATACATCGAGTAGTAAATTCACATCTAATTCGAGAGACGAAACTATTAATGAAAATGTCGGCAGAGGGAGTGTGGATGAGCAGCCCAATTCTGATCAATATAATAATGCAAATGCGACAAACGGAAAGGAATCATACATGGCTAAGTAGAGTATCGATTATATCCAAATGTTAAATGGACCTTTTTTCTATTTTGGGTGTGTGTGTGAGCTTAGATTTTCTTTTAAACCGCTATATCTTATTACGTTTGTTACCGCCAAATTTGTTTTTTCCTTCCAAGTAATATATTGGATGCAATATAATATTTTGCTTTAAATCAGAGATAAACACATTTTAATCTAATTTCTTGGGTCAAATATTTTGATTTCGTTCTTCAAGAAACCCCTTTCTTCCGATCTAACATTCAATGTAAACTGAATTCAGTTATAGCAAAGTGCCACTAATAAGCCTTAAATACCTTTTTGATATGCAAATTTCCCACTTTGTTTGTCAGATATGTAATCAATTATGGGTCAAATTTTTTTTTTTTCCTTTATTTTTGTATTAGCTCAAGCACATTTGAACTTATTCAGATCTATCTATATCTTTGACAAAAACAATTACTCAAGTTTATATAGTTCCTTGTGCTGAGAAAATCGCCAGTTGTTTGTGGTGTGCTTTTAAATTGAAATATGTATTGTTTGCGAAACCAGTGCGCTGGATGACAAGGCACTGTCTGTGTTATTGGTTTAAGTCTTTTCCTTTTGGGGGTGGGTCGTATTTGTATAGCCAGGATCCACTCAATTTGATCAAAGGTCATGTCTGGAGATGATCGCAGAGCGTTGCACTAGAATCTTTTGGAGTAAAGACCCAAGTTCATGCCCGGAGCTGAACTCACCGTTACGAGATATCGTTATGCTAATTAGATAGGCTTTTCGGCAAAAGGTCCGTATTTGCACATATGTATAAGCTGCCTTAGTAGTTCAGTTCGTACAGCGTTGGATCAAGTGTCCCGGGTGTCGATTCACGTTCCAGGTTAGTTCTGGTCGACTGCCCTTCTGTTTTCAGAAATGTCGATATTTCCCGCAGTATGATACAGCCAGTTATGTGATACAATTACACAACGGAACCCCCGCCGCCGCTCCCCCACCCCCCACATCCCCCCAAAAAGTCAAAGGTGTATTTCGTTACGTCGAAGAACAGTGTCAGGACACTGAATTTTCCAAAAAAGATTGTATGAGTGACAGAATTAGAACACTCATGCTTAAGCTATTTTTTATTTTAAAAAATATGGTCTTTTTTGCAAGCGTTTTTATGTGTGTTTGTTCTAACTGAGTATTGTTTACTTGTGTAGGTCTATGCACAGGAGATCGTATCGTTGATTCACAGGCACTTGATTCTGGGTTTATTAATGTATACACTCACCATATTGGTATACATTAATTTACCCCGAATCAAGTGCCTGTGAATATGGTCATCATAAGTTTTTTTTGCTTATATATGTTTATTATTTGCTTATATATGTTTATTATTTGCATTTGGCCCTCATAGCATTGGCTATCTTAGCTATACTAGAAATGTATGACCTTTTGTAAGTGACGTGACTTAACCACTAGTGTCGGGAAAAGAAAAGCGGAGAAAACCGTGGTGGTCTATTTAGAAATTGTAATGTGAAGAACTAATATCAACTTTTAGGTTTATATATATATATATATATATATATATATATATATATATATATATATATATATATATATATATATATATCCATGGCATTCTTAAGAAAATTAATTTTGTGGCAGTCGTGAGAATGGGTCATGACACAAGACAAAAATGTTACCTCCCTCTCTCTCTCTCTCTCTCTCTCCTAAAATACAGAGAGTTATGAACATTATTCCAATTATGATAAATAAAATATTATTCAGTAGTAGTTAGAAAAACATTTGTACCGTGGTTTGAGGTTGGAATATGGAAATTTAGAGATCAAGAACATGTAGTATTGTGTAAACGGCAAAATCAGGACATCCTCTATCTCTCTCTCTCTCTCTCTCTCTCTCTCTCTCTCTCTCTCTCTCTCTCTCTGTTATATATACTGTACTCAATAAATTATGTTTCTAATATATTCTTTAACCTCCACTTCAAAAAAGAAGACTAGTTTTTCATTTTAAGCTGAAAAGTCACTCTTTATTTCATGGATGATATGTCAAAGGTTATACATCTAACAGAAAAAAATAATAACTCGAGTGTAATGGCTACAAAATTCCCATATTCTCAAATCCTGCAAACATTGATTTTAGTGATCACTTGAGAGATTGAGCAACTTGTTTTTGTATTTCTATCTATCTTGTATACAAAACACCCACATTTGTCTGTCTTCCTTTCTGAGTGTCCTGGTTACCAAACAAGAGGTAACAAATACAAAACTTGGGACGATATCGCAAATATTATTATACTTCTTTTGGTATTTTTATTGTTAAACTTTCTTATAAACTCATTCATCTCAATAATCTTTTTCACTTTTATTAAATCACATCTGGGAAATTTGGAAAGTATTAGTTTGCACATTTGCCATGTACTTAATTTTAGAATATTCACAGAGGCATGTACTTAATTTTAGAATATTCACAGAACCAAGTACTTGATTTTAGAATATTCACAGAGGCAAGTACTTAATTTTAGAATATTTCCAATGCCATGTACTTAATTTTAGAATATTTGCAATGCCATGTACATAATCGTAGAATATTCGCATAGCCATGTACTTCATTTTAGAATTTTCGCATAGCCATGTACTTCATTTTAGAATATTTACAATGCCATGTACTTCATTTTAGAATATTTACAATGCCATGTACTTCATTTTAGAATATTTACAATGCCATGTACGTATTGTTGAAATACATTATGCATGATGGCAGATGAATAACTTAGGGATTAGTCTTAATGTATTCAATCATCCAGTGAACACAGAGGTTATTACAGATTTGAGCCCTTCCTCCATTCCACATATTTGTTAACGGATTCCAGATTTGGATTGGGTGGGAACAAGAAGATAGAGCATATGCTCATATTTGCCATTATGAAATGAGTATTAAACAACTGAGACATTTCCTAGAGTTAATGTTCTGGTAATGCTTTAAATGCAGAAGTTTGCAAGGCTTTGTCCCCCCTCCCAAGACCATGTTAGGATTTCCATCCCACAGACCCTACCCCTCCACCCCGCAACACCCCCCTCAGCCTCAAACAATATTTCTGGATCCACCTCATAGTGCTTGCCATGACATTAACTTTTTTGAGATTGGCAAATGTTGATACATTTCAGTATATCAGCTTGACGCGAGATTGGCAATTGCTGATGCATCTCAGTATATCAGTTTGACATGAATGGTTTTTTAAAACTATATTTGATTGGCACTTTGTCACAGTTTTGACCTTGTAGATGTGGCGTTAAAGGTACTCAGGTGCAAAAGTGAATATATTGTTATATATTTTTAAAAAAACTGATCACAATTTCATTTATGAACTGTAAAAATGTAATGTCTATTATACAAAACTTGCGATTGCTGTATAGTTTAGGTTTTCATGCCATGCGAATATCCGCATGTACGTACGTCAGGTTTAAACATGTAACCATACAAATAGCTTTATGGAAAGTTTGTACACAGTCTTTTCCAGTTAATTACACAGCAGCCATACAAAAATCTATCTTTATTTTTGGAAATATAGATGCTGATTTATAAACTCATTAGCAACAGCAGAATAAAATCAATGAAATCTGATTGATAAATGTTTATTTTCTGATGCTATCATACATCGCTAGTCTGGCTATCATTATGACACTTGAAATATACTGGCTGATGTATATGACCGACATAAGGAAGGTAAGTATATTGACATCACCGCCATTGTTTTACTACTAGTAATGCACTAAGGGTTATGACATGCAAGGCATATGTAGTTTACCTTTAATTCTTCCTCAATTTGGTGCAGCGTCCTATGCTGTGGCATATTTGTGGAATCAAATTATGAAAAGCCCTGGCCACTGTGAGTGACAGTTCTACACCAAATTGTTGCCATGGTAGATCAGTTTAGTAGAGTGCTAAACTCGTAATGCAAGGGCTAAAGGTCTGCCTATGACTGTTCTGATCTGGCTGACTTGGCATGTCTATGGTGAAGACAATTTCATAAATAACTTTTTCTTAAGTACCTTTCGATTTCATCATGTCTGACATTTTTGATGAACATAATTCAGTCCAGGTTTTTATTTTAATAAAATCTATTGAGGTTTTTTGGTGAGTTATTTGGCTTAGGAGTTAACCTGTGTACATAGGATTCTAAAATTTATTTTCAAATCACTACGATTATTTTAACGTTAAAAAATATAACCTGGCAACTTAAGTTAATTTTAACTCTCAAGCCATATTTGTGTTCTAATATAGACTTAAATCATGATGTTTATAGTTATTAACAAAAGTATATGTATGATCTATTCACACTCACACAAACACATGTATGTTCTTCCTTTATATATATATATATATATATATATATATATATATATATATATATATATATATATATATATATATATATATATATATATATATATATATATATATATATATAAATGTCAAGATAGGTAGGTAAATTGATCTGTATACTGTTAATTTTTCTTATCTTTATCTTTTGGCAGCCGTTCTGATGCTCTTTCCCATATTGTTGCTGCTATTGCTCTCGCTGTAGCATTATATACCCAGTTTATTTCCATACCAAATTTAAAGCAGGCTACACCTTTGCAAATCGACTCTGGCCATTGTCCTCAAGTACTGGAATCGATGGATGACTTTCGAAAACGTTTTGATAGTGTTGAGTCTAGCATCCAAGATAGTATGGCACATATCAAAGACTTTGAAGAAAGTTTCAAGAAATTAAAAGCAGTAGCATATAAAGATGACATTGCGAATCTTGTTCAGAAAACAAACTTTGAGGATCGGGTTAGAGAAATTGAACAAAATTTCTTGGATCAAGTATCTCCGAAAGTTGAGGTAAATAAGAGGTTACAGAACCAGTTTCTGAAGCTTAAAGACGAAGTCAGTATGATATTTGAAAGCAATAGTGGTATAAAGAATGAAGAAGAAGAACTTAAAACAAATGTGATGACATTAGAAGATCAATTAGGGAAACAATCACAATATGTTGAAAAGAAAACTGGAGAGGTGGAGAAGGAAATGTCCCAACATAAAGAAGCTATACATGATCTGAATGTATCTTTAAAAAACCTTGAGAGCAAAATTAAATATCTTACTGAGAACGTAACATTAATTTCTATTGAGACCCTTGTATTGGACAAGAGGACTGAGGATATAAAGGAGAACATATTTGATAAAGGTATGTCATTGAAAGTAACATGTCTTATGACTTATATAAATATTGTAAAACAAACAAGGAATATAATCACTATTATTCTGTCATTTTAGAAAATGTATTGACATATGTGTATCTTGCTAAATGGGAGAGATGACGATGAACTCAGCAAGATCCATGTAAAACATTTCCTATGTTTTTTTCAGAATGAAACCAGTTTAAGTTTTTTCTCTAGCAATATTTAAATGGACACCCCAAGAGCTCACACTTAATTTGATAATAAAATCTCTTCTGTCTAATTATCAGCAAAGTAAATTCGAGAAATATTCACAAACCCTATAACTGATCAACTCCATTATTTATTTAAAGGGTCCTTGACTGCGGTAGTCATGATGTAGTAACTTTAATATTTGATTACAGGGTCCTTGATTGTGGTAATCATGATGTAGTAACTTTGATATTTCAGTACAGTGTCCTTGATTGTGATAATCATGATGTTGTAACGTTGATATTTCAGTACAGGGTTCTTGACTATGGTAATCATGATGTAGTAACTTTGATATTTCATTACAGTGTCCTTGACTATGGTAATCATGATGTAGTAACTTTGATATTTCATTACAGGATCCTTGATTGTGGTAATCATGATGGATACAGTTCTAATTGTAGTGATAATCATTTACCTTGCTGCAAAAAGAGACAACAACAGGCATTTTAATTGGAATGTTGACATCAAAGAGCAGGAAGTAAATGGTGGAGTAAATAACAGTCCAGCATCATATTCCGTAACATTATTATTTACCTATCGATAAGAAATATACATTTAATGAGTTAAGCAAGTTTATCTTATTGTTAAGCTTGAGTGGAGTGTATGATGAAATTATTGATAACCTCTGTCTGCCCATCTGTCTGAACCTGTATCTCCTCCAAAACAGCTGAGTGGACATAATTTACTAAACCTTATATGCAGGTTACTCTTGTGATAGTTAACTGTGAGATAATGTTTTTATGCTCTTCCCTTGTGGTTCATGATAGTGGATGAATAATCAAATTTAGAAACTAATTTGTTGACCACCAGTCATAGGATGATGGCACATAATAATAAATTTGGTTTATGCAGTAACGGCCGTAGCACACGCAGCATGATTTGGACAATTTTGGTGAGGCCCCATGGGTTAACATGCTGGGCTCCCAGTGAACTTGAACTTATACTTTTCTTCCATTGCTTTCAAATTAATTTCTTTCTATAGATTTTTAGACATTTCTAAAGCACAGGGCACTTGTGAACCCTGGGCCAAATTGGGCCCAATCAGTCCTAGGCCAGCCTTGAGTTTATGATTCCCAGATGATGTTCGTGTTGGGAATTGAGGTATTTGCAATGATGATTAACTTTACTGCTATCATCAGTTTGCTTCATATACAAATACAGATTCAAAATTCTGTGCATTATTCACCATGACAGTGGACAGATTTCTTTTCTTTTAATGCATATAACAATGTTATGCAGAATCAATTTTGTGAGATTCTTTCAAGACATGCAAAAGAGTGACCAAAAATGCAGATGATCCAGTGTTGTGTAAAAAAAATGGACACTTCTTAGGTATCTGGTTTTTAAAGTCTCTTAATGTGCTTGGATATGTTCATAATATCTGGTATGTTATTTTGGAAAAAATGTAAATGTGATGATCTTGTGCCACCATTTGTAATGCAGTTTTTAATTTACCTCCCATGCATATTCAGTCAGATATGCTTTTGAGTCGTGAGTAATAGTCTTAGATTATTAAACCTAATTTGTGAAATGGGGAAGATCTATTATATCTTTATAGCATATTCTGTCTGCTTTTTTAATGGTACCTCTCATGCATAAATCCTCTAAGTTTTCTTGACTTAACAGTGCAGTGCTTGAGAGCGATTGGTTGCAGTGACACATAAATAATTTCACCCAGAAAGTGGCTCATCATATGTAGATTTAAAAATTTATGTAAAACGCATTTTTTTAAATGTTGTGACATAGTGATACTTTATGCTATGTTAGGCCAGGTTGTGTTAAGCTAGGTCCCATTAAGTTATGCCAGATTTGTGTTAAGAAAGGTTCCATTAGGTTATGCCAGATTTGTATTAAGCTATATCCCATCAGACTAGGCCATATTGTGTTTAGCTATGTCCCAATAGGTTAGGCAATATTGTGTTTAGCTATATCCCATTTGATTAGGCCATCTTGTGTTTAGCTATATCCCATTAGATTAGTCCATCTTCTTTTTAGCTATGTCCCATTAGGTTAGACAAGATTGTGTTAAGATAGGTTCAGTTTGGTTAGGCCAGATTGTGTTAAGCTATGTCCCATTAGTTTAGGTTACATTTTGTTAAGATAGGTTCAGTATGGTTAATCCAGATTGTGTTAAGATAGTTACAGTTTAGATGAGCCAGATTGTGTTAAGATAGTTACAGTTCGGTTAGGCCAGAATGTGTTAAGATAGTTACAGTTTAGTTGAGCCAGATTGTGTTAAGACATTGTATTAAGATAGGTCCAGTTTGGTTAGGCCAGCCAGATTGTGTTAAGATGTATCCCATTAGAGTAGGCCATATTATGTTTAGCTATGTCCCATTAGGTTAAGCCACATTGTGTTAAGCTATATCCCATTAGATTAGGCCAGATTGTGTTTACCGATGTCCCATTAGGTTAGGCTACATTGTGTTAAGATAATATCATTAGGTTAGGTCAGATTGTGTCTTTGTGATTGAGCGTCTGCTTTTGATGTGGAAGATTGTGGGTTTGATCCCTGGTCGAGTCATACCAAAGACTTACACAAATGGTACTAACAGCTCAGCGTTAAGAGGTTTGTGTTAGGACTGGTTCACCTGGTGTCAGGATAATGTGATTGGGTGGGATATCGTACTGCATGTCTGTGGATCGATGACCCAGTGCTAGACATAGCTATAAACTATCATACTGCAGACATCGTAGCGATGCGACTGTTCTTTTTTTAAAAGCAATGTTACAAATGACACACTTATTCTAGAATGAATATTGTTACCTGCTACAGACATTTACTGCTAATGAAACTAAGAATCAATACCTTTCTGTAGCATTATAGGTTATTGCTTGTTAGCTTTCAACTTTTATCACAAAATCTTCATCAGTGGAATGACTTATGGACTGGAGCCACCTGACCAGTACAGCATTGATCATGTGACAGATCCATTCTGTACAATGGCAGAAGTTCCAATTCAGAATCACATTAAACACTGGCTCCCCTTACATTTCAGTAACATCTTTTATTTTCCTCCTGACTATTATTTTTTCTACTGAGTAATCTGATGTTTTCCCTATATATTGCAGTGTTAACCAACTGATGTCAGAAATCGTCTGTTCAGTGTACATGTGTTCTTAACTCTTGTTACAAGGCTTCTGGAATTACAGAAGGGTTTTGTGACATGATCAACATTAGTTGCTCACATTACTCTAGTCCAGAAAACATTCATAAGATGAAGGCCTTGTGATAAGGCTCAATGCTAAAGAGCGATAACCCATTATATTATGCTAAAGAAAATCATCTGTCTGATGAAGTCCTTGTGATAAGGCTCAATGCTAAAGATTGAGAACCTATTAATATACGGAAAAGGATCTGTCTGATGAAGGCCTTGTGATATGGCTCAAAGGTATAGAGTAGTGATAACCTATTGTGCTACATAAATGTATCTGTTCTTAGTTTGGTTGACATTACTTGTTCATCTGTTTCATTAAATCAGGTTATAAAGATGTTTGAAAATAATATCCCCCCCCCCTGCCCGCAATATTGTCTGTCTTCTAAACAGTTGCAGCAAAACTAACTACATTTATATTGCACTTCATATTGGGAAATGCAATAAAATGCACATTCAAAAACAATATAAACATTTAACCAAAAGTTATCAGAGATAAATTACTTATGAGACCAATATATGTATATCTTAGAGCTGGACCTAAAACAAAAAGTGAAACAAGAAGAAAATTTATATTGCTACAATTTTTTTTACTCTTGCACATCCATTCCTGATATTAGTGTTAGTGCAAATCTATGCTTTCACTCAAAAAGTCTTGATTATGTTTCCCTTTCAGACGGCCGGAAGAATCTTGAGCCAGGTTCGAGCCCATCCTCGTTTAGAAAATAAGCTCTGTGTCATTAGTTTCTATGAGGAAACTCACCCACTGCACATGCGTATGACCCAGTCTGTTACTCAACAGCTAACCATTCAACCTGTGGAATTCATCATACGGAGACATGAAGACATATTGAACATACCACCAGTCTTCCTCTTCTTTTTGTTTGTAGACTTCAATGAGCGGTATGAAGAAAAGGGTTGTACTGTTGATATTTATAAACAGTTCATATGTGCATACATCATTTGCTTGAACAAAATACTGCCGTTAAATATAGTCCTCAGCAGCAGAGAGGGTGAACAGACCACGATTTCAAGCAAAAATAAGGCTTCCAGATAACGTTTCCGAACAAAAAATGGCCTACACACTACGTTTTCAGACAAAAAATAAGACTTCCAACAAAATCTCATTTAACCAAAAAAAAAGTCTCCATTTTTGCAAAAACGGATATTTTACGATTTTTTAATCAATTTTGGTCTCAACGATGTGGTCATCCACCCTCTCTGCTGCTAGTGATTTCATCACTAGTGATTTCATCACTGGGTTAACAAAAAATAATAAATGATTTGATCAAGTCTTTAGGATTTCACAAACAGACTAATCGCTAACACCTCTTCTTGTAAATCAATCAGATTATTTGACTGGTCGGTGAGTTTGAAATTAATTCTGGTTAATGAATTATTATGGCATCGCATATAGACAGGATTAATTGGGTTTTCAATTATTAAAAATCCTGGAGGAGCTGTTGGTGCAAATGAATATAAAATATATCCTTGCTGAGCTTGATTTGATCGTTCGAGATTAATTTGATAGCTTCCTTCGATAACATCACACACTAAATTGAGCGCAATCACCGAAGAAATATTCACGTTGAACGGAGCGATATGCCTACCGCCACCATCTGGGTCATTATTATGTTTGAGGATTTTTATTTCCGGTGATGTTGTTTTTTTCCATGCGTCATGAATTATTTTAAAACCAACATCGATAGCATCGTTGAGAGATTTTTTTAGTTCTGGTACGTTATATCCTGTTAGTTTGACTGTTGGAATATCCTTGACGAGGGTGCCTTTGCCTTCTGCAAAAATTGTTCTTGTTTCAGGATTACTGTCATCCAATACCTCTTGAATAATTTGTGAATTAAATTTTTCCATATCGTCGATAATTTTGTTACATGTTTCTACGACGCTGATAAATTCATCTCGGGTAAGAGAGCCGGATTTAAGAGGTATTAACAACAGTGAAAAATCATTATTCATTGCTGTGAAATTTTTATTGATTTTAAGTTCGCTAACAACAAGATATTTCCCTCCCTTATTAAAAAAATCTCTAGCAACCCTGTAATCGCTATAGCTTTTTACTGGATTATCAGGTTTTATCCTATCTGTGATATAATCAGATTTTTTTGGTTCTGGTAAATCAACAATTTCTCCCCGGGGTGGTAATTCAGGCCATCCTAGTACGGTTCTTATTGAGCTTTGATAGATATCTACGACATATTCTTCTGAGTTTATTTCAATGGCGGATGATAGCGTCGGTTCATGAACTGTTATAGCAATTTTTGACTCTACTCCAGTAATCGATTTTATTCTACGCGCGAATTCATTATTGATTTGTTCTATTTGGTATGACCCAGTTGGTATGGAAACGACGTTCCAGTCTGGGGTACCGTCGTCTTTATTCTTATACGAGAACACCAGTGAATTATTGGGTTGTTGACCACCAAATGCTACCGATCTAATATTAGGCCAACTGTGATACATTCGTAGTTTTGCTAGCGCGATTTCGCTCACAGGAACCGGAGAGGGGAAATTCACACTAAACTCGGGTTTCGTAGATGTTATTGATATCATACTCGTTTGTACTGGGTTCGTGTTCTCCACTACTTGTTGAAGTAATTCCATCTGTGTCGTCATTATACTCATGATTTATTTCTAATTTTGGTATCGAGGAATCATAAATACTGACCATCACTGAGAACTCACAATCTGGTAATGTTGATATTATTGAGATCATTTTGTTTTTTGGGTTCGTGTTTTCTGATTCCATCGGTGTTGTCATTGTTATTATACTCATGTTGTCGCTCTAATTTCGATATCGCGGAATCAAAAATACTGACCATCGCTGAGAATTCAATATCTGATATAATCGTATTGTCGAGTGACGACGATATCATCAATGATAATTGCGAATATGCGGTTGATGCAATATGAAATTGAAGTAAGTAATTCTGCAGTTTACTCTGGCTGCATGATGATATCTTTTTTGCTATCCCGGTTGATATACCCCCGATTGTAGCCACCGCAGAAATGCAAATTGGAACTACGACCGGGGCAATCATTGTAACAGATGCTAGTATTATTCCGGCACCAGTAAGAACGCTTGACACCGAGTATATAATAACATCAATTGCGGTGATTCTTCGTCGGTATTTTTTTATTTTTATTTGATATTCCTCAGTGAGGGTTTTGAGTCTATTTTGAAATTCTCTGACCTGATCATAGCGACATTGCGTCGATGACAAAGTCATTGTTGTTTATTTTAAAAACACTAGCGTTTTCAATTGTGAAATCCGAACGATTTAGTTATTTACTTAAATCCGCTACGAATTCCAGATACCATGTTACTGATGCCTTAGCCAAACTTTTATCATCGGCTTTTATCGTTAACCGTTCAGTTTTATCCTTGTCGATGATCGTTGAAATCGTATTGTTGACCCCGGATGAACTCGACGATGATATATTAAATTGAATTGGTGCTACCAGCGTTAATCGATAAATACCCTTGATAGTAGCTGTGATATCTAATTTGTTGTTTGCAGGTGTCCACTCAAATGATCCGTGTTGGATTGTATATACTACGTTATTGGTTTTCTCATGAGGAATTTTTGTTTTTTCAATGATTGTTATCATCCTCGAAAAATCACCTTTGACGGCTTCGATGAAAGTTTTCGTCTCATCGATGGATTTTTTAATATCAGGGAGTTTTATTTCAATTTTATCCAACTGGGTTCCAATAAATTTATCAATGATATTTCTACGAAATGATATAAACTGTTTTCCGTTATCTTCAATTTTAGATTCAAGTATTTTTAGTACAGCCAGAGAATTGTTTAACTCATCGTTGAGAGTTTTTAATCGATCTGTAATCGTCGAAACGAGTACACCCGGTTTGAGTTTACCCTGATCGGAAAATAACGCGATAGTATCCTCGATTGCGTTTTGTTGTTTAACTAAAATATCATCCAGAGAAATATTACTGGTTTTCAATTTACCCTGATCGGAAAATAACGCAACGGTGTTTTCGATTGCGTTTCGTTGTTTAACTAAAATATCATCCAACGACACATCACTGGATTTCAATTTACCCTGTTTGTCCTGAAATACAACTATTTCATTAGGATCAACATTTGTTAAGTTCAACGTCTCAGCGATTTCATCTTTAATTTTTTTTGTTATATCCTTGACAGAATCAGGTGGTGCAGTGCCATCGGGTTTGGGTTTCAAAGATCTCCCCCAAATATCAATCATGTTATTGTAAAACTCTTTCTCTCTCTAAAATCGTTTCGATTTCCAGCGATTGCTAGTGTATTCATTCACGACAACATGTGGTGGTTTTCCGCTTGGGTTACTCAAGGAGTTAGAAATAGCGTCAAGGACATTTAATACTTCGCTGCCACATATTGGTGGGTCAATCATCGTTTGTGTTGGTAGCGTAGAATACCAAGTCTTCATTGGAAGGGTTTTTATATACCGCATAAACTCTTTTGGTGGGGCTAATCCATATGAATCAAAATAGACAATCCCACGTGGATCAATAGCGTATGCAACCCAGTGAGTTCCAGGTCCGGTGCTGTTATCTAAATTAATGATTCCGGTTTCAACGCTGTTTGGTTGATGTGGTAATTGATCTTTCATAAAGACACCTCTGAAGTTTTTAATCGCGAGTTTTTTAGCCGCATCCATTAAATCAAAATTGGACATGGGAATCTTCGATTCCTGAATTAATAAATCGTTCCTGGTAGTCTTAGACCCTTTCCGCTGTACCACGAATACGGGGTTCCTGGTAGTCTTAGACCCAATCCGTGAACGGATCGTCCCTTTTTTTTATATCCTTTCCCAGTTGCCTTCTTTAGTGCCATTCCTGCTGCAGTACCAACGGCTCCTAACGCTGCCGCTTTAGCCACCGCTGGGGCTGCTGCTGCAATCAATGCTGGAATCGCAGCTAACAACGGAAATATACCGCCTGTTTTAATCATATTTTTGATAGCAGCCGCAGAAAGAGTAATCTGAACACCTTTTTTGGCTGCAAGTGCATCATTGAAATGTTTCACCTGACGAGTTGTCAGCGATAATTTATTTGCACCACCAGTCATTTGGTTGGGTTTCAACGTGATTGTGGTTCCACATCGCTTAACCGATTCTGATTGCAATTTTTTTAATTGACCGGGAGTTAACGTAACACTAATAACACTATATGACATTATACATAATAGATTGATTCTAATTCAATGAAAAATCAATCAAAGATTTTCCACTGGGGCATCTACCACTCTCATTCTTCCACCAACACCTTCAAGTAGCATTGATTTGTCGCTGAGAATGACAGCAACCGCTCTATAATTATCAATAGTATCAGGCTTATCTACATTAGCTCTAAAATGTATATCAACGACGGATTGTCTTGTTAAATCGAGATGTTCCAGTGAGAAATAGTAGATCGGATACAGATTTTTAAAATCAAATTGTGATATTTGCAAACCAGTATCGACATTTTGATCGCGTGCCATAAATGACAATAAACGATGATAAACTCGTGCAATATGGTTGTTAGTGTAATCAAGTTGTATATCCTCGGATGGTTCCTGCTGGCCATTTATTCTCAGTGAGACGTCTTTCACACCTAATTGATCAAATATCATATGACTGTAGGTTTGATTGCCAATTCGCCTATTATCCTGTAACGCTACGAATATATGACGTGGCGCAGTAACACCTTGTTTTGATGCTAGATTCCACGTGAATAACCCGTTCAGATTTGTTTGTTTAACATCTGTACTTACTGATAACCAACTCAACAACGACTTTCCTCCTTGGTCCATAAATGATAGTAATCGTTCTTCTGCAGTGATTGCTGGAGTCAACACTGGCTTCCACAATGATATTTTTGTTAAAATAACTTTACCGGCATCATCATTTACATGATCTGCAGCTGGGTTTGCTGGAATCCTCCAAATTGCGTCATTATCATCACCCTTTCGTACAAGCGATACTGTATGCTTCGCCCCATAAATAACTTTTCGGACGTTTCTACAGAATCCAAATATATGATGTAGTGGAATCGCGCATGAAAATGATTTACGCCCTGCTCCCAACATTGAGTTTCGTGTTGCAGCTCCTAGATTGAAATTGGGGTCGTTGTTTATAATCATATCCTCGACATCAACATCAGCATCACCAGCATGTTTTTTTGGTCGTCTTACAACAAATGGATTTCCATTAGCGCTATTCCTACCATCTTTTGCAAACATCATAGAAGGTCCTGCTGATCTTGTATAATCATCGGAATATCTCGCTAACCCGATTATTGTTGTAGCCACATCAACGTCACGATCTATGGACTCAATTTCTTTTCCATCAATGAGATATCTAGCACTCTCAAATAACGCCATAATACCATTATTGACAAAACCGACTTGAGTACCAATTGGATATGATGCTCCAGCAGCTGTTACAAGTACTCCTTCTACTTCAATAAACGCTTCACAGGGCAAAAAGTATTTACTGGTATCATGGACTTGAAGTTCAATTCGCGATCGACTATTTGCGTCTATTGCATGATAGGCGTAATATTGATAATCGCGTACAGAATCATCCTTGCCAACTGGGGCGTCTATATCAAACGCCGGATCATGTGATTTTTTGAACATTTTATTCTATTTATCAGAGTCTAAATCGTAAAAATCCGTAGGATTTTCATCGTAAACGATTTTCATCGACGTAGTTTTTTAAAGCCGCTTCCTGCTATCATATTTGCAATATTGCTTTGGTCCCCTTGATTTACCATCGACGCTAATTTTTCGTCTACTGCGTTATTTATAATTCTACTAACACTTGCAGGCATTTCCGCTGTAGACGGTAACGGTTTTGAAAATCCTTTGGATTTCATCCGTGATTTCACTAATGATGTTAATTTATTCCTCGCAGTTGAAAACGCTTTTCCAGCAAGATCTCCAACAGCACCAATACCCTTATCACGAATAACTTCAATTGCTTTCATTCCTAGTTGTTTAGCCAACGGCATCACTTTTGGAGCCATTCTCGCAAATAACCCTGCAATGGTATTGCCTAAACCATCTCCGTAGTATGCTCTATAAACTGGAAACCGTGAATTAACTACGTAGACGGGGGTTGGTTTATCATGATTGTAGTGTATGATCATTATTTGAAATCAGAAACCATTTTTCAATTGTGAAATCCTTCGGATTTCCACGCTAGCGTTTTTATTTAATCACTGTGATACCCACTTTCCACTAACTCGCCAATGAAATCTCGATATGTTTTGATATCCATGATACCGCCGGCAAATAACCGTCTACAGATATCAGCTGCTTCATTAATTATTTCCGGTGAGTTATTTCCAGCTCGGAAACCTCCTACAAGAACTTCTAATCGTGATATATCATTGATAACACTACCAGGGCATGAAACGCTAGCGTTTTCACTCTTTGAGTTTCCACTGGAATCTTGCAATCCACTTCCGCTATAACCAGTTGCTTCATCCTGTTTTTCTAAATCGGCTTCTTGTAATAAATAATCAAGAGGATCATCATCATCAGGTGGTAGTTGTTGTTTTTTAGGAGAGTAGAGTAGTTTCTTTGCAGGTTGCTGTCGCCTTCCTCGCAATTTTTGCGGTTTTTGTTGTTGTTTAAACTCTTCGTATTGATTATACACTTCGCCCACCTCATTGATATATCCAATGTATGATGCGTTACCCTTCTTCTTAATTCTACCTGTTTTTTCAGTTTTGATTTTGTAGAATATATCAGCCCAGTGAGTTATATCTCTAACAAAGTTATGATGTTCTGGTTTCAACAAATTTTTCCTGTTTTCATAAGTCGTAACAACAAGCGCAGGAATTTTCGCTAGTTTAGTCTCAATGATTGCTGCTAAACCCGCCTCGTTAAATATCACGCGTAAATCATCTACTATTTCTTTTGATTCTATTTGTTTTGTTTGTTCAGTTTTCGCTGCTATTTTTTCGAGTTCACCGATAACAGATTTTCCCGTCTCGGGAACATCTCCCAGTATAGCACGCTCTATCCCTTTCGTTGCTGTGGTTACTGGTTTAAACAATTCTTCGGATCCCATAGCAAAATCAGTCTGAAGACTCTGTCGTTGTTGTAGTTTATTCCGTACAGAGTCACGAATTGGTACAAATCTCCTGATTGCATCCAGTCGTTCACGAGCCAATCGGGTTGTTAATGCTTCATTGACCATTATTTGAAATCAGAAACAATTTTTCAATTGCAAAACAATTTTTTAATCCGACCTAACACCATCGGATGGTCATGGAAGTGTTATTTCGTCGTGAGACAGCTTCGTTCATCGATGGCGAAAGTAGCAAAATTGTATATAAAATAAATAATACTGACACTTTCGCCATTCTACGCTGATCAATGCGAACCAGCCATCAATTTTTTATTCACTGATTTCAACAGTTTTGATCAAAAAATGCTAAAAAAAAATTAAAATCTCTATGAGGGACGGTCACAATCAAATAATGATAAATGGTTGGTCAATCAAATAATGATAAATGGTTGGTCAATCAAAATTTTTCATTTTCTTGAATTAACGCCCGTAGGTTTCTAACTTTAGAATTAACCTCCTTTTTCAATTCGTATTCGTACCCCAATTCTTTTCGTATTCGTTCTACGATGGTATACAACGGAGCGAACACACTTACGTCACTGGAAAATGCGAGAGAGTCCTTAATAGAATTCTGAATTCTTTTAATGAGCGCATACTTCTTTGGTAGCATATATTTATTGTTGTTAACTCCGTATTCTATATCCTGAAAATCAGACATGATTTGATCAGGATTTAACCCATCTGATAGTTCAATATCCCAACCTTTCAATTTTGAAATCTCGGATAAAATGCTATTCATGTTTTCAGAATTCATTATTCTATAATAATGATATATTTCTAAATGAAAAATATGACGTATTAGACATAACTAAATTGAATTTTCTGTCCGCTCTTTTTTGAAATAGCCGATCGACAAACCCCCTCTGCAACATATCGTACTGAGGGTCTACAAATATTGAAATACTTGCCGGCTTCATATATTGATTTAAATACTTTTTCTTCGTTAGTTATTGTATTCAAAGATTTCACAGGTCTCGCTTTTTTCGAGTATTTCCCAGTCCTTCCTCGTTTGGTATTCTCACTATGTGTGATTGCTTGAAGATTTGATAAGGAATTGTTCTTCGGATTAGAATCAATATGATCAATAACAAAACCATCTTTGATCAATCCATGGAAACATTCATACACGAAACGATGATTGTAATATTTCTTCTTTCCAACAGTAAAGAACAAATACCCCATACCATTATCCCACCCAACTGGGTTCTTCAGTCTACGGTTTCTTACAACACCATCACTGGATGCTTCATAATTTGTACTCACTGGGTGTGGTCTGAATTCCTGGTTCATTCGTATACTATACTATTTGTCTAATTCATTGACTGATCCATTTGCAGTGATTCATTATATAAAAATCTTTCATTTAGACACTTGTTTTTAGTATAGCATGATGGAGTTCAAGAGATTGACTTCGAGAAATGCTAAATTTAATGCTGATAGAGAGTTTAAGAGATTATTGAAAATCAGTCCTAGATTTAATCTCGATAGACCCAAAAAACGTAACAAACGTCCAAGAGACGGAAACATGAAAGAGTTTAAGAGATTATTGAAAATCAGTCCTAGATTTAATCTCGATAGACCCAAAAAACGTAACAAACGTCCAAGAGACGGAAACATGAAAGAGTTTAAGAGATTATTGAAAATCAGTCCTAGATTTAATCTCGATAGACCCAAAAAACGTAACAAACGTCCAAGAGACGGAAACATGAAAGAGTTTAAGAGATTATTGAAAATCAGTCCTAGATTTAATCTCGATAGACCAAAACAACGTAACAAATTTAATCGCGATAAACCCAAAATCCTTCGGATTTCAAAAACGTCCAAGAGAGATTACCCCTGGAAAGATGCTCAATTCAATCTCGATATAGTTTCTAATACACCAAAGAATACAATTCTTGATAAAGCCATGATTAGTAAAATCAGAGATTGTTTTAATGAATTCAAACGTGATGGAGCATCCTATTGCTGGTCAACATTTCGAATTGATGGTGTTGTTGATGCTACCATGACTGATGAAAAAGCAGCAGTGATAATTTCACGTGTTGGGGAAAAACGGCATTTTTTCCGAATCAAATTCATTATCGAAGTCGATGGCAAATGGATTATTAAGGATAAATTTGAACCAATCCTCAAGAATAAAAAAGCTGTCATTGTGAGTAGAGATTCCAAACCAGGGATTCTAACCGGCATTGATAAACCATACTACGAAAGATCTTATCCCGTAACAGCAATGGTTTATGGGATATATCCGTTAAATGATAAACCCGATATCGCAAAACTAGCTCCTATGAAATATTCGTCAGGGCTTAATTGTGTAGCAGAACGAATACTAGAACACTTCACAAATGCATCCCGAGGAAATAAACTAACTGATCTGCGACGTAGGAAAATAACCGAGTGGGAACTGACAGTGAAACAGCATGGTGCAAAGATTTCTGATATAGCTAAATTAGAAGCATCATTAAAATTCCCAATATCAGTAACAACAATAACCGGAGAAGTATTATACGAACCGAAATATCAATCGCGAGGAGCCCCAATACAGATTATTGATCATAACAAACACGCGTGGACACCTGCGGTAACAATATTTCCACGAGAACGAACCGTGAAATATATCCCTAAGGAGTTCGTCGGGGATGTTTTCTATGAAGAGAGATTATTTGATGCTATTCATGCGTTGTGTAAGGATGATCCTGTGTCAGTGTGGCTACTTAGAAGTGATGAAGAATTCGATCAATTTGTAAAACCAAATGGTGAATTATATCGCATTGAAGAATTAGATAACAGAATGAGAAAAATCGCTAGTGATTTTTCACCGCAGAATTCCCATGAAAAACTACTCACGGATAGTTTTACTATTCCATCAGTGGTAGCTCACTTCGCAAGAGAAAAAAACTCATGGCGTCCAACACGAAGTGATTTTCTCGAAGATGTTAAATTGAGTTGCGTCAAATTTGGTCATGGAGGACTGTGGAATACGAAATACCATCGTGATGGTATGATTTCAATTGATATAGCCGCGTGTTATCCCGGAAGTTTTCTCGGGTATGGGGAATGCGCTGAGTACTTCAAACGATTTGGACACCCCACGCATGAAATGACTCGTGTTGCGATTAATGGACCATTGCCTGATTTTGATTTAACCGGATTCGCTCGTGTGATATCATTTGAACTCGCTACAGGGTTACATCCGTGTAGTTATGTTTGGCTCGGTAGACACCTATCTGAAAAACACTGGATGCCAAT
The DNA here is from genome assembly GCA_029339505.1 of Unio delphinus. Lineage (NCBI taxonomy): Eukaryota > Metazoa > Mollusca > Bivalvia > Unionida > Unionidae > Unio > Unio delphinus. The sequence continues at coordinate 27,519,748 of JAQISU010000055.1, forward strand.
AGTGCTATTGAGATATATGATTGATTGTGGTATGCTAATATCGTTGATTGTTTCCGAGGCTATTATATGCTATCGAGCTCAGAAAGAAGTTTGGCTACCACAACCCAATCTAGATAGAATAATCAACGAACTACGAAAACAGTTTCCAGATTTCAGTGAAGAAGAAATCATAAATTGGTCTAAGAAGTTATTTGAAATTAAAAAAGAACAAACAAAAGATCTCGGAAGAAGAATAATCGGTAAATTTACCCAGGGTGGACGATACGATAACGCGAAATACTCTTCGCGGTTGATCATAGATGTCGCTGAATACGATTTTATTGTAGCGGATTTAATGAAACAGGGAAAACTTGTATCCCGTAAGGATGCTTTTCTATCCAGCGGCGAGAAATTAGGTACGGTTGTTACCTACTGTGATGGATATAATTCCCAGTACACACATTTGAGAAGTTCAATGTTAGTCTATGCTTCTATTAATCTATTTTCGATGATAAATAGATTTCCTAATACCGCGGTTAGAGTAGCCACTGATTCGATGTATATACATAATAAGTACAAATCAGCTGTAGCTAAATTCACAGATCCCGAAGAAAATTGGGGGCGTTGGCGATTTAAAAAGGAGATGCTACATGAGTATTGTGAATCCGCAGACGTTGCCATGGATGATAAATATATTTGTTGTAACCGTATTGAAATTGGAAACACTAGTGTTTCTACAGAATTTTCTAATGCACCACCGGTATCTGATCCAGTATGTAGATACAAGACAGTTTATTTAAACGGTTGTGGTGGGTCAGGAAAGACAACTCGTGCAATTGAATTATATCGTGGTGGTGGAAATACTTGTATTTCTACTAACATGATTGTGCTAACACCGACTCACAGACTCGCCAGAGAGATGATACAACGAGGGGTAAATGCTTGCACTTATCACAGCTTCTTTCGATGGAAGGGTGACAAATGGACTCCTGATCGAATGGGTGATAAATTCATTCCTAAAATCATCATTTGGGATGAAATATGCACAGTGTCATTAGATGTATTAAAAACATTTCTTGAGTGGTTGTTAACCAAAAACACAAAAGTCGTCATGTGCGGGGATCAAGGCCAACCACCACCATTTGTCGGTGCATCTCCACATGAATGGCTAAAGGGTTTTGTAGACTACTATGAAGAAATCACCACTGATTATAGATCACTTGATGAACGATTACGCGAGTTCAAAGCGCTAATTAGATTACAACCGGATAGAATCCAATGCGAAATAGCGCGTGAAGTGATTTCAGAAACCCCAATGAATGATTTCTGGGAAACATGGAGACCAAACGATTTGATCATTGCAAGTAGAAAAATAGTCAGGGATACACTTCAGATGAAGTTATTTGAATTGCATAAAGAAAAATTTGCAACGCTTCCAGTACCCCTTTGTTATAGGCCATCGGATACACGAAAACAGAATATTGAAGTTGATATTCCAGGACAGAGTGAAAAACAAATTCTGGTATTAAATGATATTGTGCTGGTTGATATCAATGTCGTTGAAGATGCATTGCGTGCTAATAAATCCCCGTGGACGCTAGGATACGCAGCAACAATACACTCTTCACAGGGATTGACTATATCGGATACAATTGTTTGGATGGTAGATAATCGCATCGAATGGTCAAATTTAGTCTATCTCGCAGTATCCAGAGTACGAAACATAAATCAACTTCGAAGAATTGTCCTCGATGATGAAATCATTGGTGATGATAATGACACAACAATAAGTGATATTGATGTTAGCATCATTAATAAAAAACTCTCCGGTTACAAACAACAGGACAAAAAAAAACAACGAGAATTTGATATTGATGCTAAATTAATAATCACTTTGAAGAAACAACAGAATAATCACTGCGCGAGTTGCAATTGTATAATGCGTTGGCAGTATTCGGATAAGGATCCTCGCCAATTTACCGTAGACAGAAAAAATAACAATCTCGGTCATGTCAGAAATAATGTGATGTTGACTTGTCTTGAGTGCAATAGACGCAACGGCGCTAGTTAAGACCATGCGGTGGCAATTGAGTATCCTCGGGAATCACTTGTAGTTGTTGTCGAGTAAAACCCCGCTGAGGGGCAGTTGAATCCAGTTTATAGACTGGAGGTCTACCAGTTGATCGTGTTATACTAGATATCTTATGCGTAGTGACGCTCCAAATAGGATCAGTAGCCCTTTTTCTACCCCCTTCAAGCTCTCCTGGTTCGTATAAGTACCTCACAATGACACTACTACCAAGAATTGGTTGGGAAATGCTAGCGTTTCTAGGGAAATCTTTTTGTGATTGTACGGGTATTGACTTCTTTTTAATCGCGTTGATAGGTTTCATGTTGATTGTTCTAGTAATCTCGTTATTCAGTGCAGTAATCACAGATGGTAATCTTTTAACCCATTCACTGGATCGCTTTTCTTGAATGAATTCTTTTGCGTATTGATATCCAAATAACCGCTCAGCAATCGTCCGATTAAATCGTTCTACAATGGCCTGGTCGCGATGTAGCGCAGTATGCCCTCGTCGTATGGTGACATTATGATGTTTCATTGTAGATAACACTGCACCCTGAAATTCCTTGCCAGGATCAACCTGCAATAGATTTGGCCAGTGCAGAGGACCTCGTCGATAAATCCTTTCAAATGCAGAAGCGACTTCAGTGGCTGATTTTGTTTTCAGCGGTTCTGCTTCTTTGTATCGACTCGCAACATCAACTACGGTTAACGCATATTTGTAACCACGATCATGTGGCAGAAATAATATATCAGCCTGATGAACTTCATTAGGAGCGGTCACATCAAAATGCGAGAATTGAATTTGTTTAGGCGGTGGTAGATAAATTTGCCATAGTGCCTGTTTGGATAACCAATTAGCCGCAGTGGTTTTTTTCACTTTTGCAGCTCTAGCGAGTTTATTGATTGCAGCGTTACCCCTCCAGTATCCCCTCGGAGAATAATAAATTGATTCCATATTATTAATTACCAGCACCTAACATCAATTTACTTTTCATAGCCGATTTTATCAAAAATGAAGACAATTTTTCTTTGAAGGATTTATCAGGAATAGCATTTAACGCATGAATTAATTTCACATCCGCGAGATGCCTGTTTTGCAGATTGCTGCTTTTATAAGCAACATCATGAAGGTGACAGGCCTTATCAATGGCATTTATTGGTTCTTCACCGGGGTTGGGTTGATTTTGATTATTGAGTCTGATATCAAGTCTGGTTCCTGGTCCACAGTAGCTATATCCTGGAAGGTGCTTTTCTCCGGGGTACTTTGCCCATGGGGTTCCAGGGAGTTTTGCTAATTTGGCTGCGATATCACCTCCTCGTTTTTTTTAAATCAGATTTCATAGACACAAATCTAAATTTCTTTGTACCACATTGCACGCATTTACCAGAAAGCGCTGATCGGTTATTTTTAGTTGTAATCGTCGTCACATCATCTGTGCCAGTACGCGTTCTACACTTCACACAATATAGATCCATAATTTATGTATAGAGATATGGATATAATTGATTTTTCAGCGACTAAAACAAGAGAACCAATTAAGCATCATGCAGCGCTACCAAACTCTATCCGGATGATTATAATCGGGCCATCTGGATCCGGTAAAACGCAATTGTTGCTAAATTTAATAATGAGATGGATGAAGTGGGATAAGTTGTATTTAATTGCCCCTAGCGTAGATGATCAACGATGTTATGAAGTGTTAAAGGATTTTAACGAGAATGCATCAGAAATTAAGGGTGAGAATGCCATTGATTTTATAACCGATATCGATGAAGCACCGAGTATTGATGATATTGATGGAGATATTAACAATTTAGTCGTATACGACGATATAATGTTGGATAAACAAAAGAATCCTGCTAGAATATTTTCCCGTGGGCGTCACAAAAACACTGACGTGATATATGTCACTCAACGCTACACTCAGGTTCCAAAAGTGATCAGAGATAACTGCAATATTCTTTCTGTATTCAACGAAGTTGATACTCATACTCTTAGAAATATTTGGCAGACATGGTGCTCTGATATGGACTTCAATCAATTTCGAGATTTCTTTAGTCATGCTCAGTCGACTCCGCACGGATTCGCAACAATAAATCTACATGATCCTCGGACACGATATCGTATCGGACTGGATCAAATATTCGGTTAAAATCATTTATTATTTTTTGTTAACCCAGTGATGAAATCACTAGTGATGAAATCACTAGCAGCAGAGAGGGTGGATGACCACATCGTTGAGACCAAAATTGATTAAAAAATCGTAAAATATCCGTTTTTGCAAAAATGGAGACTTTTTTTTTGGTTAAATGAGATTTTGTTGGAAGTCTTATTTTTTGTCTGAAAACGTAGTGTGTAGGCCATTTTTTGTTCGGAAACGTTATCTGGAAGCCTTATTTTTGCTTGAAATCGTGGTCTGTTCACCCTCTCTGCTGCTGCATGCTTATAAGACCAGTCCAACTGCAGACTGCACAAATCCAGATCTGCCATTGCATAATGTGCCAGCATATCTATTGTTGCTGACATTTAACAACTTTATGCAACTCAACATGAATGGACCAGCTTTGCCAGGATACTAAAACAAAGCCTGTTTACTGAACAGACTGATGTGACATCAATGAAGGTACAGAAAACATAGAAACAACTGTTTTCAATTCCAGGATGCATCTTACTGATCCAAATTTCTTTAATAATTGTATTTATATTAAAATGTAAAGAAGATGGGGATTAGGTGACCAGTACAGGCATTATTTGCACCTTTTCTTTGACACTGATAAAACACATGGTAATTTGTGTTTTATTTTATTGATGATGATGACTGTGATTGCAAGAATAATAATAATAATACTAAATAATAACAGCAATAATAAATAATAATAGCAATAATAATAGTAATAATAATACTAAATATTAACAGAAATAATAATAATAATAGTAATAATAATGATAAATAATACCAGCAATAATTATAATAATAAGCAATAATAATGAGTAATACAAATAAATAATATTAATAATACCTAATATTAAATAATAATAACAGCAACAATCATAATGAGAGTGCATCGTAGCAGTAATGTTTATGCCTGTGTCATAATAGTGTTTAACAAACCATAGAATGTATGTAATCCAAGTTTGCTTTTGGTGTATGACATAGTTCAGTCTCCAGGCGCATAAACAATTCACATTTGTTAGCAACTGATTGAATGGTTACATTGATCACAGTATTTCATTTAAAGTACAGAAGGTAGGTTACATTATCTTGCTTTTCTCATGATACATGCTTATTTATGTAGCAGTATAGATAGATGTTGCTGGCAGGAAGGATAAAGGGGACCCGAGTTTCCGAGTGGTCAACGCACTCTCCGTTACAGATCACTGCCATCTCATCTCTGTCTGTGTGGGTTCGAGTCTAAGATTCGGCTAATGCATTTATGTGAGAAAGCTTGCCAGTAGCTTCTCGTGGGTCGGTGGTTGTTTCCGGGGTTTTCACGGGTTCTTCCTTCACCAATAATACTGGCTGCCATGTATAGCCTATCGTGTGCTGAAAAATGGCATTAAACCCTCAAACAAACAAACAGGAAGGATGTACACAAGTTTTCAGAAATTTCAAATGACTTATAGAAAATGTCAGAGTGATATAGTTTTGATGCATGACAGAAATCCATCCCTAGATACACCAATATTATCTGTATAGTAGCAGAAGTTGATATAATTTAAAAGATACTGGAGTAAGAGCCTGAGCAAGAAATTAAGATTATATTAAATTATGGAATGTGTGTCACAGTGACCCAGTTATGGTAAATGACACATTTTTATTGCATGATCAACCTTTAGTGCAAGTTTGACATATTGGAGTTTTAGTCCGGGCAAGTAAAGAATGAACATTCTAAATGTACTCTATTAAAAAGGGATGTCATTATAATAATATGCCATGTAACTTCTATACACTGTTTTGACGTCTTAAGATTTGTAACAAATGTGAACCAACAATTTAAGGAAAATCAAAAAGCAATTTATCTATGCAGTACAATAGAACATTTCAGGAGACAAGTTTAGCTATGGAAACATTTATTTAAAATTTATTATCAAGGCCATGTTAAGCACGCAATTAAATGTACATGACATATTTGTTTTATTCTGATTCATTCCCCTGCTAACTTTAAAACATTAATAGTTTAAGCCTGTTACGGGATGAGGGATAGAAAATTGTTTTCAAACATTGATATTATAAGAAGTATCTAAACATGAAATAAATACACAATTTCTTGAAGAATATTTATAATATTCCCTTTCTTGGTATTACATTGAAGCAAGATTAATTCATTGGGTTTTTCTTCATAGAAATGTAATTCTTGAAGATCCTACTTTAGAACTTGGTGACCTACGATTGACCACAGTTCAGGCAGTACAGAAAATGGGAGGTTGGTATTATTTTTTATGAATACAGATTAATTTAGAAGCAAGAGGTAGCAATTGATCTACTACATGTGTAGACCTGTCAACCCTTGTGATTTTGCCATAAGTCTTAAAAATTGACCCTTAAAATACAAACTTATGGAATAAAAGCAAAAACTATGGAAAAATTATTGTTGCCAAACAATCTGAATAATTGATTCATCTGTGATTGAATTTTGATCCTGGCTTCATATTAGATTTATTGGATTTAAGAAACTATTCTAACTTTACAGCTATACCTTAGATGCCTGCAAATGCACATTTTATTCATGCAAAATTTCTATATGTTCAACCTTTTGACTATAGAATTTTTTTAGAAATGTCATCTTGCAAGTGATGCATGTTGAAGATGAAAGGGAAAATACGCCTCTTATGAAGCACAGAAGAATTAAAAAGAATATTCTAATTGTGGTGAAAAGAGCAGGAACGGACACAATTACGTTTATTGGACATCACATGTCAATTTGAGGATGTCTCATGGCTGGAGATATTATCCAGTCATTGATTACCATTGCCATTTGAAATGGAAAAGGTTTCTAAGAATTACATCAAACTGAGATATGGCAACAAGCCATATAGCTGCATAGGGGATGGTACTAAAGGTTTTGAAACTACACTAGTGGTAATAAAAAGTCAATGTGTACTTCACAAACTTTTCAGCTGAACATAATGTTTACCATTGCTGCATCTTTCAAATACTGAACTTTACCAGCTTTATATTGGCAGTTTATGATATTTTGTTACACCTTACTGAAATTAGGTCAGATTTACGGACAAAAATCAACTGCCTTTCTGAGATGGTCTAGTAAGGTGGGCAGGTCTGTTTATGTGAACAGTTTGTTAATGTTGCGGGTATAAAAAATATTTTCTGCCCATTGTTAAATAATAATACTTGGCACAACCATTATGTAGTTAGTGTAATCCATTTTGTAATAATCTTCTTTGCAGATTGCCTGTTCTCTCATTTTAACTTGTGACCAAGAAGATCTCAGTAATTGAAATAGTACATTATAGTTTTTGGTGCCAGAGGGTGGCTGAGTTAGGCTAAAGCATTCACCATTGCAGATCACTGCAATTTCACCTCAGTATATGTGGGTTGAAGTTTTGGACGCTGACAATGTGGGTACATTAGAAAGCTTGACAGTATTTTCCCATGGGTCGGTGGTTCTTGATTGGGGTTTTCTTGGGTTCTTCCTCAACCAGTTGGCCATCATGTAAAACGTATTGTGTACTGAAAATTGGCATTAATCCCCATCAACAATATCAACATTATATATAAAGATATGTGTAATATTATACATTTTGTAATATTTCCTAACCTCAGATAAATTATCATCATTTTGGGCATAACTCAGTCTGTAACATGAACAAATATACGTATTCATTCCCTCTCATTATCCTAGACTTAATTCATAGAAAGTTTATATTAAGGTTTTAAAGAGAAAAAAAAATATTTTGTTGTATTTCCTAAGTCACTTGAGTGATTTTCTTCATACATTGGATGAATCATCATCAACCTAAAATTACTATTTTGTGATATGCATGTTTAACTTTTTCATCTCAAGGTCAAGGACACACTTTTTTAAGCAGTGATTTTATCTGGGACTCAACACATTGACTTTGGCCTTTTGTGTGACCTTTCACCAACTTGTTCCATCTTTTCTGAGTCTTTCTTTCTTTCATCCCTTCTTCTTTCTGTTATTCTTTGCATTATTATTTTGTTTTGTCAGTTGAACAGTTTTAACATATGTAAATTCCAACTTGCTTTCTGACTTTTTCAGACTGAAAATGGCTGGTAGTAAAATATACTTTATGTAGACAAAAGTCTTAAACCTATTCTAACCCTTTTCTAACATCCTGGCTTTGTATAGAATGTAACATTTTTCGCTCTTTCACCCAAATTTCAAAAGTACTTTATATCAATTGAGTACCGGTATTAACATTTTAACACTGATTTGGAAGTATACTTCTCAAAGTTAATATTTTACTAAGTCAGTATGTTGCCGATAAAATGAACTTGCGATATTGCTACAAAGTGACATAGATTTGCAAATCTTTAGTCATGGTACAGTTACAGCCTATTCTGTATTAGTCATCCTTCTTTATATGAAAGATGGACATTAAAATGGGTGTCATACATTGAAAGATTCTCGAATGTCAAGAATCACATCTCCAAAATATTTGAAAACACAAACATTATTGTGCATAGGTTTACATTGTTTAACACATTGTGCCATGAATAACATTGTATACATTTTGTCCCATAATGGAATTGTACCTGGTATATTATTGGCAGGTAAATGTTTATTTGATTAAAAAATTATAACAAATCAAGTTCACATTTTATTTATTGAAACACATATATAGATAATTATTTTCTTTCTATATGGTTATAAAAGCAATGAAGAAATCATTTATTTTCTAAGAAGGTAAGATAAATGTCTGCAAAATACAGAAAGAATAAGACTACCATGCTGTTGAATTGTATTATGTTTTGAAAGAGAAGATGTCATTACTGATATAAATATTTTAAATTTCAGGGAAAATGGTAATTTTTTATGTGCGGCATCAGAAGTCGAAGCAACTAGATTCCACAAAACTGTACAATGAAGATCTGGTGTCTGTAACAAGGCAGCGAGAGCTGTCTGATTTGAATCGGCGTTCTCGTTTTATCAGTGCATATGATCAACTGACAGACTTTCAGAAAACACATTTAATAAGAATTGTTGGAAATGAACTTACAGGTCGTTAATTAGATTTTAAATGTTGCCATTGTGCTTGATAATGTATTTTTGTTTTTGTTGCAAGTGTATTTTGATGAGGTTTAAAGAACATAACCAAGGTAGTTGGAAAAATATAGTTCATGCATGCATGCTATTATCATAATAGTAGTCTGTGAAATTGTGCATTGTACATCAGATGCATATACAATACATTGTACATTGTATTCCCTGTACATTGACTGTGTACCTCGTATTTAGGATAATACTTATGAATGTTAGAAAGTAGTTTAAACAAAAAGTATTTTATTCCATTTTTCATCACTATTTTCTGGTTTGAATACTGCATTTATATATGGTAAAGAGCTTCAGATTATTCTCGTATATCTTGTTGCACATTGTTATATTGGATAATAATTTATGCAATGATTTGTCTTTCTTTTGACAGTGAAATGATCATAACAATTATGTCAAAGTAGTAGAGTAGCATTGGTAGGTTAAAAAAATGCTTGATGTAGAATCCCTATATAGGCATTTAAAAGGCATTTCAGTAGACAAAGATGAATACAGTCTAATTCTGAGAAACATAAATGCTCCATTTCTACTTTAAAAGAGAAATGTTTTGGATACCATTCTTTTTATGGCTTTTTGTGTTTTCCATATGCATTTGGAAATAAATTTATTTGTACATATCAGCAATGGTTGTTATATATTTTATATTGTTCCAAATTAGTACAAAAAATAACAAGCTTCCCTTTGCAGTTTATTAGCTTTTGAGACCATACTTTATCCTCTTACTTACTGCAATGAAACAGAATATAGTCTCCCTTGGATGAGATGCACATATTCCACTTTACTCTAGGGTGTAGAAGTAGAAAGGGGGGGGGGGACAGATGATCGAACTAAACTGATTCTGAAAATTATAATTGGAAGTGCCTGCAAACATTTCAAAATTCAATCACTCAATGAAACTAGAGTGCATAACATGCGCCATGATGCCCATTTTGAAAATTGTCCTGGGTTTACAGCACTATGGATAAAAAAAATCTTATATGATAATAACACCTGTAATGTTTGACCCTGATAAAGGTTTTTTTTTATAGGGCTATACAGTTGACCAGTTACTGATACAATTGTGCCATTACAAAACTCTTTAATTGAGGTGCTTTTTAGGTACATGTATTCTGTTACTTTTGTGTGTGTGTGTGTGTGTGTGTGTGTGTGTGTGTGTGTGTGTCTTTGATTAGGATTTGAAACGTAACTTTAGAAAATTTTCAGTCATCTCACTATGATTTATGCAGCAAGGCAGTTTATAGTGATGTCTAGCACTGGGGCATTACACCTTAGACATGTAGCATGATATCTCACCCAGTCACATTATCCGGACACCAGGCTGACCAGTCCTAATACTAACCTCTTAATGCTGTGCGCCTAGTAAGGCAGCTGTTAGTACAATTATTGTAAGTCTTTGGTATGACTTGGCTGGGGATCGAACCCACGACCTCCAGCTTCCCAGTGGATGCTCTAACCCCAAGGCCACTGGATCGGTGTGGTCACTTTTATAACTTTGTGGATCCCTAGTTGATATAACATCTAGGTATAGTTTAGGGAGGTACAAATTTTTGCAACAGCAAAGACTTTTGTTTTGAATCAGTAAGCACATGGTTCATTTTGATTTGAAGGACAGAGCATACATGTTCTGACAGAAAGTGAAATAATATTCATGTGTTCACTAAGAACTTGTTTCAAATGATGTTTAACTTTTTATAAGTGATTTATGTCTCTATTTACCTGTCTATCTAAAACTTCTTGTTAAATTGTGAAATAATGTTTGTATAAATCTTAAATTCAGAATTTCAGTACCTTTTCAAGGATTAAGTATGAAAGAAATTAGTATGGATAGAGTGGGGAACAAAATGCTGACTTTGTGAAATTAGCAAGATTGCAATGCACATTGTATAAAATGAAAAGGTGTTATGCTTAGATAACGAAGCTTTTGTAGTCACTGGCACAGGGTTGTTTAATTGGCATAATGCACCTGCTCATAAATGTCATAAGAAGAGTTAGCTAATGTAAGTAATGGAGATGAAGATTTTGGTTTCAGGTGAGAAAGTTTTTGACATTTAAAAATTTAAAAGAAAAGTATATATATATATATATATATATATATATATATATATATATATATATATATATATATATATATATATTCATCATGTGATAACAAATAAGTGATAGCTTGATTTTGGTACCACAAGATGAAATATATCGAGATATTTACATAGTTAAAGATTTGTCTTTTTATCTTATACAAAGCTTGATCCAAAATTGAAGAAGATAAAACTCTCTCTCTTCAGCACAACATGCTCACCCCCACCTATTTTCAAAAGCTGATCCTTTAAATATATGCAGCTTAAGTGATAGGATTGGGTTCACCTAATATGTCACATAAAAAGACACTTTTTAAGACATGTCAGATTTTACAATGCATCACAGTGGGTTTATCAAGGAAGTAAGGGGAAATAATTCCTAAGAGATGTGCAAAGGGGCTGGTCGAACATTTTTTTAATGAAGATTAAATTCTCTGTCTGAAACGTACGGCAGTTTCTATTTATTTGTTTAGGCTCACAAAGAATTCATTTTTGTCACTGCAGATGAAGCTTTTGTAGACACACACAATCAATGTTTGCATAGCATGATTGAAAATGTATATTTTGACCTGAAAATATAGGAATGAACAAACTATAAATATTACATTAACACTTAAATATATATAGTATGTATACTGGATCAGTGATATACTACGAGATGTAAACATTTATCATTAAAAGGAAATGAGGCTAGCTGAGTTTCCTTTCAATGAAAAATGTATAGTGAGTGGCATATCATTGAAACAGCATACATACAGAACATATATTTTATTAATTTTGCATACAAATTTTCACCTATTATTGGAGATAAAACTGACAGCCATAAACAGTGCACTGAAGGGGAGTGAACTCTTTAATATGTATGCTCTAAAACGAAGTTCTGGAGTGATTCTAAATTTCATGTACATTTCATTCATATTAATTGCTGTATATTTCCTATAATAATATAAAATGAAAACACAAGGCTGATAGTTAACATTTAAATATTTTTTAATACAAAAATTGAATTTGCAGCATTCGTAATCATGAACATTAACATGGCGGCCATTTGCATCTATAGCAACACTATGATTCTAGTCAGTAACATCAAAATAATGGAGAAACAAGAGGTAATTAAACAATTTAACCCTTACTACATTTCACTGTCACTTTCAATAATTTTCCCACGTTTCCTCATTGTGGTCCCAGTTTTTAGAAGTCGTCTGTGAAAGAAATTGACCCAGTTAGGGATCTCATTCATGTTTTGCAGGAGGTTCATAACAAACATATTTTGTATGGTGATGTTTGATCCATAGAATGGGTCGGTGATAACCTGATTCTTTTGAATATTATATGTTTAGGAATTTGACAGTCTGTTGCTGTGCAGTTTTAAATTTCTTTGTTGTGGTGGTGGGGGTGACCAGTGTTGCTCAGGTAATTAGAGTAAGTCTGTTGTTGTTTGTCACTAATGTTTCAGTACCGGTAGCTGTTTTGTGGCCTGATATTTGCATGATATCAATTGGGGTAAGGTTTCTGCCTGCTAGTGTTAATTTCGTTTTGTAATATTTGCACTTTCATTCATTTTTTTCATGATGCATCCAAGTTTGTTAATTCCAACAACTTGTTTCCTAAACTATTTTGGTTTGTCACTGAGATTGGTATAGTGTTGGACACAATATAGAAAGGATCTTCATGTTGACAAAAGTCTGCTGGTCATAGCTATGCATACCATTTATAGATAACAAGTGGATCTCTCTCTTTGTTGGTTTTGCTTTCGTACATTTTAGGATTAATATCCCTGATGTTCTTAACATTTTCCCCTGTCTCTTTTTCATACATTTTAGGATTAATATCCCTGGTGTTGTTAATATTGTCCCTGTTTCTTTTTCATACATTTTAGGATTAATATTTCTGATGTCCTTAACATTGTCCCCTGTTTCTTTTTTTGTCTGCCTTTCATTGCATTCAAGGTACTCCAGGCCATTCACATTTTTTTTTGTTAGTGTAACATGCCCCCCCCCCCCCCTCCCCATTTCAGATTGTAATGTTCAATCACCCCTCTCAAACCAAAATGCAAACAGTTGTTAAACCACAATGTGTTAATAATTGCTTCAGGTCTTTCTATCCCCACTAGCATTTTGTTATACAAAGCATTTATTTCTTCATCTGTGATTGGTTGACTCTGATTGGGCTTATTTTCATTTTCCTTTAGATTTTAAATCATTTTGCTTAGTCCGAAGAGCTTACCTTGTTAAAGCAAAATTTGTGTATGTTCCTTCCATGATTGTACTTGCATATTTCTTGAATTTAAGGTGGCGATCAATGGAGCTGATATTGCTTCTTAAGCTGCTCTGTTCAAACTCAGATCCATATTTTCTCCTAACACTGAGTAAAATAACAGTCTGCTGCTGGTTCAATTCAGATAGGTGTATTTCATGTAAATATCTGATTTCATTTTTTTCTGCAAGAATCCTTTCACTAGCCTTACATGAAAAGTGTCTTTTTAAAGTGCTTGAATTCTGCTTATTTTCTGAAACTTTTGATATATCATCAGGTTCATGGTGTACAAATCTGTCTTCCCTAAAAAGCTCACATTTCGACACATTTACCAATGTCTCGGCCAAGGCTCTATCAAACTCTTCAATTAACTTAGTTTTGTAAATTAAATGTTGCTTCATCATTATTTTCTTTCTTCCACAGAGTTTCAGAGACGTTTATGTTGGCAGTTGATAGAGACTGGAAACAGCTGTGATGACAGAGATCACAGCAGACAACACAGGGTGGAGCTCAATAATATTTACTTCATGGATTAAGTATGGTTGTTTTTTTGCATAAAAATGTTAGTTTCAATAAACGTATTTTACATAAAAATGATTTTCTTGTTATTTTCTTCTTTTTAAATGTAATATTCAAAGAAATTCATATCCATGTCACGTGCCACATTGATAATTTAGGAATCCAATAACAAGACCATATTACATAAATCCTTTTAGAGTCTTCCATGGAAATGTGGAATAGCAGTGTTGGAAATGTGTTCTATGCTCAGAGCAACCAATTTGACAAAAAATAACAAACAAACAAAGCCTGCTGATTTCTAAAGGCATTCTCCAGAATTGTGATGGAGGTTGGGATTCAAAATCAGGAAATGGTCATGCATCTGGTTACTTCTGCTTTATATTTTCTTGCAATCTTGATACCAATATTTCAACAGTTATAATACTTACACTTATATATGGACCATAAGGTGATAACTATCGTAGTCCACATGTTGCATGGCAGAAAGGTATTTCTTCTTACCTCGGATATGTGGCCAGGTAATGATGCAGTAACAAGCTGATCTGGACCATAGCTGATTCAGACCAGGTTTTTTTGGCCCAAAGTATAGGTTGATTTAGACTAAATGCCTGGCCAATTCCAAACATGTAAACAATAAACTTTCATCTGGGGTTTCAAATGTGATATTTACGTGTGTTTACCACATGGTATGTCTCCTTATTTCAAAAACATATATTGAGCAATTCAGTTACGATTTTAAGGTAAAGAAAAAGTCTGGTTGTACACTTAATAATGGTCTTCTTGTACAGAATAAAATGAAATAATTGAACTCCTGCACCAGAAATATAGTAGTGAAATATTTCTAAAACATATTTGTGAAATCAATGCTTAATTGGCATTTATTTTGTCTGTAAATATTGGTCTGAGTATGTATTTGCTTGTAATAGATTTATTTATACTGAATATTTATCCAGTTTATTGATGCACACACGCACACACACAGAGAAAGTTGTAAAACAAATGGCGTCCTGGTTTCAGCATGTAAATGTTGGTCATATATGTACATAGCCTATGCAATCAGATTGTGGCGCGACTGTGACAATGTAGTCAAGTTTGATTCACGTATTTTACCGGGAAATTCCCAATATTCTTTTATTTTCTATTTAACTATTACCAGGCGTATACAGTGTATCACTACGCGATAAGCAGGGACTACTTGCATTAATCTTAAAAGTTGACAAGAATCCACTACTACTACTGCTACTACTACTACTACTAATAATAATAATAACAACATTAATTAACTATGTACGTCTCTGACTAGTTGTTTTTACAAATGCCCACGTGTTTTACACTTTTGTAATAAAATGTGATTACCCGTTCTTTAAATCCTCGTATTATTATAACTCAATGCAGATAAATACCTTATAAATGCCTATAAAGGGATTTTACATCAAGCACTGAAAAAATAAGCTTGACTCGTTGGTTACATTAACTGTAATAATGATACAAATGCACGTTTTCGGTGAAATTCAGTAAGTTCCCTATGGAACAAGGCAATTCACACTCATCATCATCATCAGTTTCTTGCCTTGTGTGATCGTTGAGGCACTGAGCTGCTGAACATCTGACCAGTTCCCTCAACTTATCTCGTTCATGTGCCAATGCCTATGTCTCCGCAAAACGTTTCCTGGTCCATTCTGTGATGTTGTCAGTCCACTATTTTCTCTGCCTACCTCTCCTTCTGACACCCTGACGCTACCCTGCAGTACTGTTGTGGATAGACTGTTGGCTCTAGTGACATGGACATACCATTTCAGCTTTCTCTCTTTGACAGTGGTGTGGAGGTCTTCATAATGGCCTATTTTGTGCTTGATGTTGTTACGCACTTCTTTGTGATGTGGTCCATGTAAGAGATGCCAAGGATGGTTCTGTAGCATATCATTTCAAGTGCCTGGATTCTTTGTTGTAATTCTGATGTCAGGGTCCAGGGCCCACATGGATGCAAAAGATTGAGATGACCAGTGCTGTCAGTAGTCTGATTTTAGTTTTCAGACAGATATTCTTGTCTCTCCAGATGAGTCTTGGCTTTGACATAGTTGTCTTCGTTTTTGCTGCTCATGACAAAATGTATGATCTTGATTCCTCTTCCGTTGATTATGGAACCAAGATATTTGAACTGGCCCACTGTTTTCGAGTCCTGTCCTCTTACTTTCATCTTGGCTGAGACTTTTTTGTCACTGTTTGTCATCAGCTTTGTCTTCTCTGTGCTTATGTCCATGTCAAATTTTTAAGATGTTTTATCCAGGTTCTTCAGTAAGGTGGCAATCAATTCAAAGTGACGATACTAAAATAAGCGACGACTTAAGACTATACGAGTTATCTTCCTTGCGCTCTCTCTCTCTCTCTCTCTCTCTCTCTCTCTCTCTCTCTCTCTCTCTCTCTCTCTCTCTGTCTGTCTCTTTCTGTCTGTCTGTCTCTCTCTCTCTCTCTTCTCTCTCTCTCTCTCTCTCTCTCTCTCTCTCTCTCTCTCTCTCTCTCTCTCTCTCTCTCCGACATCTGTACATATGGTCTGAACAGAAATAAGTGTATATGGTGAATTAATATTTACTGTTTAATTCTTCTTTTGTTTCGTTGCATGCAGCTGCACTTCAATATAAACAAGAGCATATGTCTTAAATAAGCCTATGAAGGAAGTTGAAGTGGCCAACAACTGAAGAATTTTGTTTTTGTTCAGATAGTTATTCCTAAAGCTCACGTGTCTTCTGACATCGTAGTCAAGGCTTTCCACTTTGTTATCACAATACTGCTTAGTTTCAACGTATGTATTATATAAAATATATTTAGATATATTCACATACAACTAACACAATTGGTTTCGTACTTATGCAAATTCCAAAGGAAATATATGTATAATTTCATAATGGCTCACGTGAACTGATATATGAACGAAATCCTTTCTCAGTAATAGCAGAAGAGGGTGTGAACAACTCTTTTTGCTATAACGCCATTTTTTAAATAAAAGCTTCCTACGAAATCGAAAATAAAAAGTTAATAACGCCAAATCGAAGCCTCTAACTAGCCAAGAGTTTATCTAGTTTCTTTTGTTACTTTGCCGTTTGTCGTTTTTTTTTTTGTTGTTGCTTCAAATTTGTATGTGCGTTCTGTTTACCCATGGGATGTTTTTTATTGAGGTCGTGTTCATCCTCTCTACTGCTGTAAGTAAATCATTACATTATTATATATCAACAATATAGCACGAGCTATGGAGACTTTACTCAACTAGATTAGCTCGAGGGCGACTAGAAGCAATTAAGAAGTATCTTCCAGTTCGTGATTCTGTCAGACACAAATCACAAAAGCGTCAGGAATCTTGTGGATTTTGCAGAAACGTTTCAACAATTATTCAGACATGTTACAGAAGCAACCATTTCTTCTTACTCAACTTGGAAAAATAGCTGGAAAAAAACATCAGTACTTCTTCAAGATCTTCCTGGTCTAATGCATCAACCAGCAAAATATGTTGCTAAAGAGAAAGAAAACAACTGATAAAGAAATAGTCCAATATTACGTAATAAATTTGCTGAAGAGGTTTTAATATAATCGATAAAACTAATCAAAATAAATTTCCTGCTCTTGCTGTTACTTTCAATGAAATGAGAAACAAAATGTTGAGACCAATACATGGAAAATATATTTCTAGTCTACAACACTGGGCTTATGTGTTTGTAATAAAATTTAAACGAAACCAGGTCGAATCGACACAAAAAAGCATCGTATATAGAATACATCAAATGCGATAAACGATGTGTATAATCAATATCAAGAACGAAAAAAGCAAGAAATGGAATAACGAAAAAGGAAAGAAAGAAATAAAACAGCAGAAAACACAAGAGAAAGAAATTATTTCATGTTACAAAATTAATTGATAAATTGACATCTGCAACTTATGTAAACAAATATGAATGTGGATGAATTAGCTGGATATACTGGCGATCCATCGACAGTTATACTTTTTAAATCACCTACTAAACCAACGTCTCCTAAACAATCCCAATCTTCGTATATTACGACACAAATTACAAATAAGATTGTTAAAGCAATTACAGAATTACGAAAGCATGTAGACATTGCTGCACTTGGAAAAAGCATACGCATGACCTAGATATAGTTGAACTTGAAAGGGTAGGGATAAATTGGTTAAAAATATTTTATCTTGATAAAAGGGGTCTTGATTATATTAGTGATGATGACAGCAAATTTAAGAAATGTAAACAAGACGTATATAATAAAATAGAAACAGAAAGGGAGGAAGAATAATAGCATGATCCGTGAGAATCAACTGGAAGTGGTATTTCTACTAACGGTAGTAGTACTTTTACTTGTCGTAACAACATTATTTCTGATGTTGAACCATTACAAATTATAACTATATAAAAACTCACTTGAATTAATTATCCAGAAATTATCAATGTAATATCTGATATTTGTCAACGATAATTTACGATCGGTATTATGGGTATCACCGTTTATCGTTCTCTTATTGGTGATATTGCTGATGAGTATCACAGTGACTAAATAAATGAATAACAAATAAGATGATCATACACAATGCTCAACGTGGACGATCATGGTCAGAGTGATAAATTCGCGATTACCAGTATACTAAGCCATCATCGGTGATGAACTCGGTGATGTTGTTCAAGGTTTTGTTCAAAGAATAGCTCTAAACGCAATACCAACTGCAAATAAATTAGAAATGAAAGGTAGTGCGTTCGCTAATGTATAAAGCTCCTACGGGAAGTGGTCTTTGTTTTGACGATAATAGTTATAATAAAATGTGTCAAGATATCTGATCCAGCATTCAACATGGATGCGCCAGTTCTAAGGATGAATCTATACGCGATTAACTGCAATGAAGCACGACAACCAAATCAGCTTAAAATAATCGAATTAAATGTAAACGACACTAGTAGGTATGTTTAATCCGCTGAAGCGCTTATTGAAGTAGAAGACGAACTTGTAAGAAATGTTGCAGCTGATACAGAAACGGGATAATATCAGAGGTGGTTTTTGTTAATAATGTATTATGGAGTTTTTCAGATATGCTGTATATACGGAAGAAAATTTGAATTAATTCATGATAATGTTAACGCTGCTACAAAGATAGTTGGTTTAGTACGATATTCGCATGATTACACAAGATCAGCTGGTCCGACAATGATGTTTGCTATGGACGCTTCTGAACATCTTGATGGTAAATCATATTCTGGTGCAAGTACCACAAAATACTTCAGCTGATCCACAACCAGCTGGAATGGTAGCTAGACTAGCTTTCTCAAACGTAGTCAGCCAATCCACATTATAATTTAGGCTTAAGAAAACATGTCAATTAATGTTGAATGGTGATCATATAAGATTGTCATGTGCTATTCCACTATCACATACTTTTGGATTTATAGAAATATCATAAACGTAAATTGTGGAACCAAGCATATAATTGTAATTGTTAGAAAGTGTAGTGATATTGATGATATCTGGCGAGAAGGTGGCCCTGTTGCTTCTGGTAAAGTAATATTATTCCAATTTTCATTGCGGATGCATGTAATCACTACATCATTTGCTGTAGAACAAACATTGCTATATTTTATGGACCAAGGCAGCAAATCAATCTTTTCATGGTTAACAGTAACCACATATAGTGTTCAAAGTGCTGTTGATGGATTATTTATATGGCATATAACATCACAGAACGGTGTTCCTGAACCACATATTAGTTGCATTGCATTTAAGGATGTTACAGGATTAAATAATCAAGAAAAAAACTAAAGAACCGCTCCTGTGGCCTAGTGGTTAGATCGTCCGCCGCGGAGTCGAGAGGTCGTAGGTTCGATCCCCGGCCGAGTCATATCAAAGAATTACAAAAATGGTACTAACTGCTGCCTCGCTTTACGCTCAGCATTAATAGGTTAGTGTTAGGACTGGTCAGCCTGGTGTCAGGATAAAGTGACTAGGTGGGTCATCATGCTACACGTCTGCGGCATGATGCCCCCGTGCTAGACATCACTATAAGCCTCACTGCAGACGTCGTAGCGATATGACTGATTTTTTTTTAAAACTGCGTTAAAAATCCTGATCAAACAAACAAACAAACCTGACTCAGTAATCATGGAGAGGGGAATGAGATTACACAGTTCGGACTGTTTCGACCACTGTTTCTTGAACGGTCCTATAATGCGCAAGCTAACTTTAATTTAGTTGTGTCAATCTAAAAAAATTTGCTCTCCTTCTAAAAGTGAGGACATTTTAATGTGTGCTTTTGCTGCTTTAAAGTTGCATCAGGTTTCACACAATTTTGACTTTGACCCTAATTTTGGTTCAGCAAGGTGAGAAAAAACGCGTCAGTACTGGATGAAAAAATTAGACATGTTTGATTTAAAAATTAATTACATCCCACACAGACTTATATGAAGGTCACACAAAATATTTAACGAGGTAAGGGAGAATAAGGATTCCACCCATTAAGCAATCATCTTCTAATTACATACCAAATTGCTGAAAGATGGTATTTAAATCTTTGTTAATTGGTAAATTATTTATATATAATTCCAATATGTCGCTTTTTCATGCATACAATCCTCAGTGACATTTAAATGTGATAAGTAGATTGGTGATAGATTTATATAAGGAAATACGACATTATTTACCAAAGACCAGGCAGCTGCGCTACATGATGTGACAATGGACACTGTTCTAGACACGTTATTCAACCAAGAAACCTTCTGATATATCATCCCATATTAATATTACTGATTTACGTTGGCAACATTGACAATGTTAAGTGTTGGATTCATATTTTTTTAACAAATATTAAAGACCATGAAAACATCAAAATCGGCTCTTGCCTAATGTAATATTCACATTTCTAACTTAGAAATAAAACTAGGCAAACGAGTAACTGGCCATTTCACTACGTGACATAAATATCATGGCATAAAAATGATTTTCGACTGCCTTGATATTGTAAATCTTTACTGTCTGAGATTGTAGTGTTCCTCTAATCGAAAAGCACCTTTCGGTCATAACTTCGTTATAGTGTATGCATGCACATAAATGATTTTAACTTTTTCTCCAAAAGTTTTTTTTTTACATCTGCATTTGGGTAACACTAAAGTTATATTTGATTTAATGTTTTTGTAGGAATTAGATGCTCAGAGTGATTTCACTCTGGTTTCTTTTTTATTTCTGCTGTTCAATGCGTCACCCTTACGTGCAAATGTTCTATCATTCTATACCATGTGGAAGAGGAGTTTCGCTCTTTTGTCTAACATGCAAAATTCTTGAAGCTTCCTTAGATTTGAAATGTAATGTAAGAATGTATGAACAAACTATAAAGCACGATTTGTTCAAAATATACGAATGCCAATACTAAAAAAATAAAAGGCACGAACAAACGGGGAAAAAAGAAAGATGGATGAAGTAAATTATACAGAAAGGTAAAGACAAAAGAAACAATCTTCAACTGAAGATTTATACCTACCGCTCATTTTCTGAATGACCTGAACTGTGGTCAGCTGGAGATTACCATGTCCGAATGAAGAGCCCTCAAGGATAACGTTTCTAATGGACAAATGAACTGAATCACATTAACTTATTCCTTTTAATATTATATAATAGAAAAGTAATTTGCAAGAAATACTATATTATATGACCTAAAGAGTACATTTAAATAAAAACAAAAACGTGATAGGAAGAAAAAGTTTCTGAGTAGAACAGAAAGAAACGATAAAAAGTAAGTTATGTGAACATGTATTTATTATTATTATTATTATGATTATTATTATTATTTTCTTTATAATAGAAGTAGTTGTTGTTGTTGTACTCATAATGAAAGCAGCAGGATGAGAAGAAGAGCAGCAGCAACAGCAGGACAGCAACATCTACTACTACTACAAGTAATACGCTGAATACGACTTCTACTGCTACCAATGCTGAGATTAAATTTTTTTGAAGTTTCTGGAGTAGCTATTGTGACGAACCAGACATAAATGAGTCCAGTCTTGAAAGTGCTAATGAACACTCAAGTGTTTGAGTGGTATCAACTGAAAGATATTTGCGAACTGGGCTGATGCGTCTCAGCTCAAGATATGCAGCCTTGCATATGTTCATCACAAGTTGGTTTCATGTGATAGTATTGACTAGAGTAACACCTAGGTGTGAATTTAATGTTGGGGTTGTTGATTGGTTTGAGGTAAAGGATGTGAACGAGAACGTCTGTATTGTGATTAGAATAGCCTCAGTTTTATTATTATTCGTCTGCAGCTTGTAACATGTCGTCCATGATTTTACAGCAGAAATGCACCTCTCTACTCCTTGGATAATAGCACCAGCGTCAGTTGGGTGGGTAGATTTGGTTATTTTGGTGTCATCAGCGTACAATTGGTGAGACACTGGGTGATGATCTATGACGCTTGAGAGCAGATGAGTGTATAGAATGAATAGAGCACGTCCAAGAATAGACCCCTGTGGAACACCAAAACATGGATCAACTGGACTGAAGTGTATTCCATTTGCAGATACAATTTGTGTCCTGTTAACTAAGTAGGACTTGAAACACTGTAAGGCTGTATTCTGAATACCAAATTCATGCTGGAGATGGTGGAGTAATATATCATGGTCTATTGTGTTAAATGATGAAAACAAATCAAAGATGGTGATGACTGTAATCTTTCCGCTTTCCAAAAGCAGAGAGAATGTCATTAAATACTTTTAAAGCAAGAGTAGTTCCAGTACTGTGGCAAGAGAGATATGCAGACTGTACATTGCTTAAAAGACTGTTTGAATTCAAATGAGATACATGTCGGGTTAGTACAACCTTTTCTATGATTTTTGTATATGAACGGGAGATTAGAAACTGGGCTGTAGTTCATTAAATCATTATGGTCAAGTGTTGATTTCTTCAGGAGAGGCTTTACGATGACAGTTTTGAGAAATGATGGGAATTCCCCGGATAAGTGAAATATATTAATAATATCAGTTAGATAAGGTAATTTTGGGTCTAAGCACTCAAGTAGCAGTGATGATGAAATTGAATCAAGTTCGCATGACTTTGGTGCACTCTTCATCACTATTTGCCGTACTAAATCCACAACGACAGGTTTAAATGCTCCTAATGGTTGTCACTGAAATTCTGTATCATAATTTTATGGTGACGAGTCAATTGAAATTGTTTTGTCAAGCGTATCTCTTATGTACCAACAACAATAACAAAAGAAGGTTGATATAAGATGCGTGAAAAGTATTATGCATCAGGCATGAGATAGGTCAGGATGGGAGTAATTATATGTGTCCCCCGTATTTATAAATCAGAACATAAAAGAAAGTAAATAATGGTCAAGTTTGTAGTCACTCTTGTTTTTATATGTGTGGAAACGTTACAATATCTCAAGTCCTGTCATGACTTTTTTAATATATTGTATACCAAGAGCCGTTACAACCTGCCACACATCAAGGATAATCAGTTAACTTCGGTCACAATTCTATCAAGTAATGTTCAGAGTCAATATAGAGATTGAATCAGTCTGCTTTTGAAGTCCTTAGCATGAGACCAAAAGCACCAGGTAAGCTTTCGCTATACCTTCTGTGTATTTAATTGAACAGAGTAAACATTGTCAACTCAAGACTATAAGATTAAAATATTTACTCCAAATTAAACTTTATACAACGATTTTATTTATTCTTAATCTTTTCATGGCAAAACGTACAGAAAATATATTATGCATTGCTTCATCACATCATATTGTCTTGCCTGGACCATGTGTTGTAATGTATCCCATTGTATCAAATATTATCTTGTTTTAGCCATGTCCTATGATTGTATCCGATTTGCCCAAAAAAATGTTCACTCAAAATCTTAAAAGTTTATATCACTGTCAGTATGAGAAATTTGGTACCTTTATGAGAAAATGGGAATGATATAGATTCCATTCTTGGATATTTAACTATCTTATATAAGCATGACATATGAAATGAAGTACATAGGAAGGGTTAAAAATTCATACCTGTGGTATCCATGATTTTTGGCATTGGTTGGTGGTAAGCTGGGTAGATCTGGGTAGATCTGTCTGTGGGCTTGATCAAGAAAACTTGGTTGGGCAATATCCAGACAGTGGTAGACAGAGACATCTATGACGTTTTCGTTGATAACACATGAAGTCTGAACAAGTATGACCCTACAAAAAATAAATTAAACACTGTATTACTGATTGAGTTTCATAAACGAGTTTGATGTACAAAAAGACTTGGATACTAAAAGTTATGATTGTATGCTTCCCCTCCCACCTGCTTAAGATGTTTTAGTGCTAATATTTCTAGAAGGGAGAGACTATTATTCATCACTTAGTAGCTTTGAAGATATTGAATTCATGTAATTACCAAATTTATTTACTTTAGATGATTTTGATTCTGCATACATCAATTAATTTAGATGTAAACAAACGAATATACTTTTCAGAAACGGTTGAAGATTAAGGTATCTATATATAGATAATCCATCCAATGATATCAACTTCAACTTTGTATTGAGTTTGGATTTTATGACAGGAACTTGAGATACTGGCTGTTTATTGTGGGAATCTCCTACAATATTATTGAAATGTGTTTTATTGAAATACAAATGAATTGTGAAAATACATAAGACCACTCAGAGAAGACAAATTACCATTTGTGAACAGGTAATAAACTGTGACAATATCTAAGCAGTGATTGTAAAGTCAAAGACCACAAATCATATTAATGTTGTAAACTACTTGACTGTAAATCCTTCCTATTATATATTTTGATAATAATGATTTAGTTTTATGCAGATAAATTGTATTTATTTAAATTTAATTATGAATTCAAATACATGTCTAACTTCCATAACTGTTCCTTGTATTTCTCTATTAAATCTGCATCTATAAATCTAGTACTGTCATGTTATTAGTCTCTTGTCAATGTGTACCAAGGATTTAAAGATTCTAATATAATTAATTTACATAATGTAGTTATTTACATGTAATTGTTAATGTCACTTGAAAAATATTAAATTTAATATTTGTGAGATCTAAAGAATGGTTTCTAGTTTGACAGGACCACATACAGACTGGTTCACTTCTATGTGTGTAATTCAGCAGAATCTAAAAATAGCAATGAATTATTCCCCCATTAATCAATGATCAAAGGAACTGGTCTGAGAATTGGTAACAAAATGAGAACTGTTATGCTTTTTTTCAATCAATTATTAGTTTAACAACTTGTAAATAAGTATAAAAAGAACATATTTTACTTCTTCTGCAAATTTATGAAAATATAATCAAAAAATCTCCCATATAGACTCACTTTGTGTAAAAATGTCCAAATTAACTTTTGTGAGGTAGTCAATGTCCTCCATTATTATGGTTTTGTGATAGTTCTGTAAATGTTCCCATATTTATTCTACAGTGCTTACCTCAGTGTGAAATTAAGGCCCTATCAATTTAAGCCTAACGTTTTCAGTAAGTGTCAGTTTAGGAGCTTATCACTCCAAGTCCTAATTAAGTTGATTTAATTCATATGTGACAAGGAGGAGTAGACTTGAACAACAATACATTAGAGATTGAGCACCGAGTAACAACAATAGGCTATATGCCATAGACTGGATTCTTCAAAGACCGGATGATTATATTATACGGCCCACCCTTGTATTCCACGAAATTGCATCAGATCACCTCTGCAGTATATGCCATACTTACATACCAGTCCCTAACCGTCCATTTTTATTTGCTACTAAAAGAAACCTCCTAGTGATAAATAGAATCAACCTATGCATAACATTCAAGTTTCCAGTCTCACTTTCATATGATAATATCTTAGAAAACGTTGATCTAACCCAGCTTGTATCTCATCTGAATTCAAACAGTCTATATAGCAATATCCAGTCTGCATATCACCAGCCCTTATCACAGTACTGAAACTACTCTTCTTAAAGTAGATAATGGCACTTACTCTGCTTTTGATCGCGGAAAGATTACAGTCCTCACCCTCCTTGATTTGTCTGTAGTATTTGACACAATAGACCATGATATTTTACTTCACCGTCCCAAGCATATATTTGGCATTCACATTACAATCGTAGTGTGGGTTAAGTCGTATGTAGTCAGCAGGACACAAATTGTATCTGCAAATGGAATAAATCCAGCCCAATTATTATATTTTGCGGTGTTCCACATAGTTTAGTTCATAGACCTGTTCTCTTCATTCTATACACTCAGCCGCTCCCAAGTGTCATATATAATCACACAGTGGCTCACAATTGAGTGCTAATGACACCCAAATATACAAGTCTAGCCAGCCAACTGAAGATTATGCTATCATCCAAGGAGTAGACAGATGCATTTATGATGTGAAAACATGGATGACATGTAACAAGCTGCAGACGAATGATGATTAAAATGAGGCCATTCTGATCACAACAGAACTACGTTCCCATGCACATCCTTTACCTCAAACATTGAATATCAGCAAAACCAACATTAAATTGATATAGTCAGTACGAAACCTAGATGCTACTCTAGACAGTACTCTCAAATTGCACCAACGTGTCACGAACATGCGCAAGGCTGCATATCTTGAGCTGAGGCACATGAGCTCCATTCGCAAATATATTTCAGTTGATTCCACTAAAACACTCGTGTGTTCATTAGTACTTTCAGGACTGGATTATTTTAACTCTGTTATGTATGTTTAGCCTCAATATCTACTCCAGAAACTTCAAAACGTTCAAAACACAACTGCTCGGATCATCTTAGAGTACCACGATCAGAGCACAACTCCCCGCTCCTCTGTACCCTACACTGGCTATTAATTCAATCTAGAGTCAACACACACATTTTTTTTATAGCTGTGCTACATTTCACTGACTCACTTCAGTCTACTATACCTAGCCTCACCCATGTGCATACATCAGCGAGATACTTACGCTCCTCTTCTGACAATCGTATACTCAATATTAGCACTATGTAAAAGAAAGTCATATGGACAGCATTCTTTTGCATACCAGGGCTAGCAACGTGGAACGAATTCGCCCATTGCAATTAGACACAACGATACAACGATCCGTTTAAAGAGTGCTTAAAACTCACCTTTTTCGACTGCAAGAGCAAATGTCAAGACCTAAGATTATTTCCTACCTTGAATATTTCCCGCATTTTTTATGTTTTCTATTCATGTTTTTGTGTTGGTCGTTTTTGTAGTTACATCATTATAGATGTTGTAAAGCGCTTCGAGCGTCTAGAGATTATAAGCTATACAAAGTCTTCATAACTAGTATGTAAAGACCAAACAAAACAGAAACACTCTCGACAAAAAAGAAAAATGACATTGAAATAGTTCGAGGGAAATTAACTCAATTTAAAATGATTTAAGAGTTAAATGAGTTGTCAATAAATTAGAGCATGATAAAATAACTAACCATTCTAGAACTACTTTAATTTAACCCTACCCTCCAAACGCCAAGAAAAGCAAATGTTATTTACCTTAAGAAATTCATAACTTTTACATACGTTCAACCAGAGAAAATATTTGTTTTGTTCACCATAAACCAAGGCTTCATTCCTAAATGTGTACAAAAAGAAAGTTTGAAAACTGGACACAACATAGCAAAATGTTTGGAAACAGCAGGCTTCAGGCGCGAAAAAGAAATTTAAAATGTATGCGGAGAAAAATACATTTGTTTTGATATCATAAGATCCTTTATTTGCATAAACAATAAATGGTGACGACGCATTAGTACATGCAATTATATAAAAAGAGGAAAGAAAGAAAAAACATCATTCCATTTGTGAATTACAGTTATATTTCAACAAGAGCACATTATATGCCCGTCATGTGCTTAATTGTCTCTTCTCTAGAAATACTCTTCATACAACAACCATTATGTTCCTTTTAGACTTATTGTATCTGTGACCTCGGCATTACTACCATATATTTAGCTAGTTTCTTTATAATCATTAATGCAGACCATCACCTTAAATTAATTGAGGCATTGACCCTGGAACTCAAAGTCATTTTAGACAATCGCTTTATTTTGAAGGATGGTGACCTTGACCTTTGTCACAAAAATCAGTAGGTCTATTCAATACCGTAGGTGCAAGTCCTCACAAACCTGAGTACGTGCTCTAAAACATAAGTTTGCTATGCACAAAATTTCATTGTTTTCATTCATGGTGACTTTGACGTCTGGGATTTTAACAGCAATCTATTTGCTTCTGTCATGCCTCATGCGCAAAGCTATTCGCAAACTTTGATCGATATAATCATTTCTTAAAAAAGTATTTCAGAAATTTTGGCAACTATTGATAATGGATTACTCGAGTTATTTTTACAAAAATTCATCTGTATTTCTTTTAACGGTGATCATAGTCTAAATGATTTCTAAATCGACAGGGTTATTACTGAGTCCAGGCGGAAGACAGCGATACCGTGTGTTACATACAGATAAATGACAACGATTTACTGAGGGGAAACGTAAGTGAAAACAGACGGATGGAAGGTCTGCATAACATAATAAATCGTCATTATGGCGGGCATACAAAAAAAATATAGGTGTCAGACCGTTAATGACTGACATATATTCAATATGTATCTGTATGGAGACAAAAATCCTAAAGTGGAAAACACAAAAAACATGACACTAGATAATATGAGAAGAAAGAAATGGTTCGTATCACCAAAATTAGTAACAATGCCCTTGAACTTAGACAATCGTGTGGGTTACATTTACTAATTTATTAAATCGAGACTTACCATGTCAAAAAATACATTAAAAAATTTGTAATAAACGATATTCCCCAACCCAAATTGCAAGGATGGTAGTTCATTCATAAGACAAATTTTCATCAAATGGAGTTTTGCAGGTCAACCGTCTATGAAATGCATATTTCAAAAAGAAAGTGGCAGCAATATTTGTCAATAATTATTGTCAATAATTACAGGTGCTGTTTGGCGTTGTTTTTGCTGTCAACGTAAGTTCATTACTCAATTGATAGCCGAGCACTCTGTAGTAAAATGAAAATTCTAGATGGATTATAGCTAGTTTCGTCTGTATTATTTAGCTGATCTGCAATCTATGTGTACATTATATGTAATGAGATCGTTTCATATGGATATGGTTTCTAAAATTCGTTTCTCCTTGCTGCAGATGAAATCATAACAGACCAAATAATCTACGCAGATTTCTTAGGACAGAGCTGTACGTTTCCACGCTCTAAGAGACTACATACATTTCCTCTTTGCCCACACTCTGATATCTCCGTCTTCCATAGTGCTTCTTTCTAGTTACTGGTTTCCGTAACTCTTTCTATATGTTGTGCTTTCATCATAAAAATACGATAAAAAGCTCCTCTTGGTATATGATCGCCATTTATTTATTTGGTCATTGTATTGCCGATGCTGTTGAATCGTCTGATCGCAAATCTAACTAATTCATCATGTTTAATTTTTTTTGTAGAAAACCATTTAGTTAACACTTTACACAGTTATACCGGTCACTTTGTGCAGGCACTATTGCAAGCCATACGAACGATTATGTCTATAATTATTCCAACTAAACAATAACCAGTGAATGAAAGATATATACAGGTTAAAACCGTCTCCATCCTTGTGACCACCTACATCAATACGTATTATGCTGCTTTCTATTTATGTTTCGCACATGTATAATGCGCAGTCCCCTGACCAAATCAATTTTAATCTCGTTAAATGTTTCAGCCTGTAGGATGTATCTGAGACTATATATATATATATATATATATATATATATATATAGTTCTAGTGTGATGAACTATTCTATTTGTTAAACCATTAGAGTGGTGTTATTTCAACAAACAAAGGAAAACGGGCCAAACCAAAATTAAAATCGAATGAGAAACTTTAGATGGTTTCTTTCATAATTGGGAGTGAATACAATTAGCTCAAACGTAGCTGTGTTGAAATAATACATTTGGATTAAATTTACAAACAAAACACTTCTGATAGTTAAGAGAATAACACAAAGATCCATGGGGAAAACTCTTACACTTTTGACAATAAGTGTACACTATCAATACCCACCCAGTTCATGCAATGTAGAAAGTGCTGACAATGATTCATGTAGTGATATCCTTTGTGGATAATCCAATACGTACAATAGTCATATTGTCTCGTGTTTGGTTTCAGCACATGATCATGGATTGGAACTTAATACTGTCAACAGAGCACAGTTGTATATCCTCTCTTTCAAAGCGAGGCTGTGACAGTTTAATTGGCGGTTCCTCGATACATGGCGTGTTATTTGATCACCGTCATATATTTACAGATACTTATTTAAAACTTAAGACAGCGATAATCTTATGATTGAAAATTGCCCAGGGTACTGTGTGTTGTTTAAATATCTTATCGCATCCCTGAGAATAGAACTATGGGAAAAGGGACGATTCGCCATAAATGTAAACGAATTCTCAGTTGTTTGTTTCACATGTCCGAGCATTGACATGTATATCAATGATAGTTGTCTCTAAGTTAAACTGATATCTGTATGCTTTCAGTTTTATTAGGAAAGAGTTTTTGTGCCACCATTAAAAGTGATTTTATGTCTCGCGTTAAGTACCATTCAATTAACTTGCATGCGTTCTTTAGATCGTGAAACAAAATCACCACGCAAGTTATTCTTGTCATCCACCAATCCCATTTCATCATCCACTAAAGTCCTATGGCGACAAACAAGCTACGAAACGGCAGGTGTTGTACACTGGCAGCCGTGGCCACAAACCTGCACACAGGTGGCTCGGGTCATTATGGTCGTTCACCACTGATATGGAGTAGCAGTGGAGTTCGGCAGTCCCTTGACCGATTGAGCATGCCTCTTCAGTAATGATCTGCTAGCCTCAATGACATGAGGTAGCGAATAGAAAAGGTGCCCTTAACATTGCCTTCTCTAAACTTGTCTAGCCAGCATACCACTGCTGGAGAGGACCCTACTCAAGCAGTCAAAATACAAAAAAGAAAATGACTGTTCCTATCACGCTTAGCACATGGACTTGACACATCTTACTGGACAGACACGATGTGGAAAGACCCTAGAGGGTAAACTCCTTATGGGAAAGGAACTCACCAGACACAACGTGGACCCTGCTGCCTGGTGCAAGACCCGCATTGAAGAAGAAAGCGAACTCTGTGAAATAAGCCTTGGAAGCGGCCGAGGATGTGACGAGCGCCGTGACTGGTGTTGGCTTTGCAGAGAAGACAACACTGACTGGAAAATTGGCTGGACCACCCAAGCCAGTAAACGAGAGACTCGTGACCATGAAACTCCCCTCTTGTCTGGAAGAAAAAACCTTACCGACAGTAGTTGCTATGAACAAACCATGACCAACCCAGATGAAGTGAAGGTCACGTTCAATGAGGATCTTCACACCGTCGATTATAACATTCCAATGGCAGATAAGTTCATCATTCTTGGTGATTTCAATGCACGAATAGGCTGTGATCACGTTGCCTGAAATGGAGGGCTAGGAAAGCACGGATTGGGTCACTATCACAGCAACGGTCTCCTTTAGCTCCAGACATGAACTGCTGATCACCAATACAGCCTCCCTACCTGTAATCGGACGTCACGGATGAACCCTCAGTTTAAGCACTGGCACCTCACCGACTATGTCATTGTCAGGAAAAGGGACTGGCATTATGTGCGTGTGACCAATTCACTGACTTCTGAACAGATCACCGCCGCATCATCAGCAGGATCAACATCCGCTCACAGAGAGAGAAGGTTCCAAAACTAATAAACATCATTAAACTGTTATGCATCAGTACCAAATAGTTTCTCGTGTATGCGTAAGATCGTATGAAATCCACCCATTCTACAATCAGAATGTGGAGACCAACTGGGCGTCATTCAGATAGCTGGTCTACGGAATAGCTTCTGGAATGCTAAGGACCTCAACCAGAAATCATCAAGACTGGTTTGATAAGACCTGCGACGAGATAAAGCAGTTGCTTCATGAGAAACACCGCCTGCTTCAAACCTACCTCAACATCCCCAAGTTAACCTCTAGGAATGATGCGTACAACAATATACGCAGACCTGTACAACATAAACTTCGTCAGATTCGAGACACATGGCTGAGCAGCACAGCTGATAAGATCCAGTGATCTGCAGACCAGCATGACATGATGAACGTCAACAATGCCCTGAAAGAAGTGTATGGACCTACATCCTTTCGATCATCCCCCCTCCCGTTCACAACGCTGACGTGAACACACTAATTATTGACACAGAGAATGTTCTTCGGCGATTGGCTGAACACTCTGACAGCGTCCTAAATAACCCTTCACCAATCAACGATGAAGCCATCAGCACTGTACCACTCTCCAACTTTGCTCGACAATCAGAAAACAATACGTCAGCTCGCCAGTGGCAAATCACCTTGTTCAGACTCCATCCCAACTGAAGTCCACAAGTAAGATGACAGAGCCCTGACAGAAGGGCACTACCAATTGCTTGTACAGTGTCAGCAAGAGACAATACCGAAATCCACCTGTTTAAGTGCAAAGAGAACCGCCAGGCCTACGACAACCACCTGAGTATATCTTAACTCTCCATTGCAGGAACGAAACTCGCCAGAATCCTACTGAACCACCTCACAAGACACATTGACCAGGGACTACTGAAAGGAGGCCAGTGTAGATTTCGAAAATAACGTGGAACCTTTAACGTGGTGTGGCAGCTACAAGAAAAATGTCAAGAGCAAAACACCGACATTTTAGTCTCACCATAAGTGCCAAGAAGACGAAAGTCCTACATCAGCCGGCCACTGGAGAGATCTAGATTAAGCCCAACATCACCGTCAATGGCTAAAACCTTAACATAGTGAACCTCTTCACCTACCTTGGTAGCACAGTCACACAGCGTCACTATTGACGCTGAGGTCAACTTCGCATTTCTAGAGCCAGCGCAGCTTTCGGCAGATTGTATGCCAACGTCTGGACTAGAAGAGGCAATTATATCCAGATTAAACTAAAGGTATACAGTGCAGCTGTGCTCCGCACGCTACTTTATACATGCGAAACCTGGAACGTGTAGGCAGAGAACATAACCAGCCCTTCCAATCCTCGGATGACTAGAGAGGTCTTCGTCGAATCTACGATCGAACAACAACAGGTCTTAGGAACTTCATGGGGTTTTCGTTGCATTTTGGACTGGCATGACAGGTACTCTTAGGTTTTAGAGGTTGTTTGATTTGTTTTTATTTGTTTAATGGTATTGGAGTGTAATCTTTTCGAAGTAAATTGAATGAGGTTTATCATGCTTCGGTGTTTTTTATATTTTCTTATTTTTTTGTTGTAATTTTGTTAGGTTTGTTGTGTAAGTTTGATTATATCCTAATGTTTCTATAATGCTGTTTATTTATTCTTTTTTGGGGGTGCACTGTTTGTGTTTTAGCGTGATTTGAAGGATGGTTTTCCTCGCATGACCTATGTGTTGAGTGTAAGTTTTAGTATCATGGGTTTTAGTGTGCTTTTTTGTACAGTAGTTTCAAATACTCTAAGTTTGAGATTGTTGTCCTGTTAATCACACGGATATGTTTTGTTTTTTGATTTTATAGTGTTTCCAACGAGTTTTAAGAATGAGCTCCTAGTGTTTAAAATGCTTTCTAAGAATATTCTCTGAAAGACTCTCAAACTGTATTCTATAGTTCTTACTTAGCTTTACAATACTGTATATATTCCAGAGATCTCAAGAAGATAGGTGGGAGGAGGGGCTAAATTATAATATTTTTGACGCCCGATTTTAAAACGCAATTTCCGTTATATTTTAAATAAATAGTCACGGTGAATATACATAAGGGCGCATTCTGAAGGTACTGAAAATATGTCGGTATGTGTCTTAAAATATTATGCTAAATCGAAATGAAATGATGCGTGTACAGTGTCTACACTGACTCGGAATATAGTGTTATGCCGTTTCTTTTCTAAAATTATGTATATTTTGTCTTAAAAATAATATATCTTCCACAAATGTATAGCGATAAATAACCTATATAATGAACATATGTAATTTTCAGCATAAAAAATCAAATCATCTTTATATAGTACAATTATAGTAATCAAACGCATCTAAAATAATTTGCAAACTAAAACCTACTACCTAGTGTTTTTTGTTACGATACAAATAGGATGTTACACTGTCTAAATTAATATATTATGTTGTATATGTCGGTGACAAGCTTAATTTATTAGTTTTGTATAATTCCAAGTGATGATTGTGACTTTTAATATAAAATACATAAGATTCATATATCTACTTTTGCAAGCTAAGTTTTTGTATAATTCATGACTGCATTCCTTTTAACCGCTTGCATTAATACTTACGTATTAGCTTTATTAAGTTCTTTGTCATCTCAAGGGAAAAACCAGATTAATGTAAAAGTGATCGCAATGGTGTTTGTTTGTATCTTATGTGTGTGATTAGGAGTTTTAACGTAGCTTTAACAATTGTTCAGTCATATCGCCACGATGTCTGCAGTGTGGCAGTTTTTAGTGATGTCTAGCAGTGGGATTAGTCATAACACTAACCTTTTTATGCTGAATGCCAAGCGAGGCAGCTGTTAGTATCATTTTATTAAGTCGTTGGTATGACTCGGCCGGGGCTGGAACCCACGACCTCCCGCTTCCGAGGCGCACGCTCTAACCACCTAGGCCAACGTAGCGGTGCTTGTATCTTGCAACGTTTTGTTTTCCGTTATCAAATCTTCGTTAAATAATTCCAAAATAAACAAGGACAAAAAAAAAAATTAAAGCAAGATGTATGTTGTTATGTATTTTTATGCCCAATCACAATGTAGGTAAGTATAAATATATGTAAGTAAGTAAGTAAGTAAGTAAGTATGTATGTATGTATGTAGGTAGGTAGGTAGGTAGGTAGGTAGGTAGGTAGGTAGGTAGGTATATCAGCACAATACTGGCTATTTTGCACAGAAAATTAGCAGTATATTAGCAGTGAAATTCTAAGGAAAGATAACTGAATCAAATATACAGATGCTCAAACCCCCAAAAGTATTGTTATAAATAGAAGATCACACTTAATTAGGAAAAGGAACCAAAAAAGGTTTGCTCAAGACTACATTTAACTAAGTTTCTTTTCTGGATGATAATGTTTCCAGTAACTACAGTTGACCACTAAAACATTGTAGATGTGAGAATTGTGATCGTTAATTACACATTTGGTTTGTTTGAAATGGTATAGTCAATGACGTATTCTATCTAAAAGTAGTTGAATTAATGTAAGATAATATTTGGATAAGTTTAAATAATATAACAAACCTATTTCAGAATGTTTGTCAAGAAATCTTTTCAAGTATTGAAATATGCTGACGAAGGAGATAGACTGTCATTAAATTCGACAGAGTAGATCTCAAAAGAGATTGACACAATGCTATATAAAAATATTTTTTGTCTGCATATGGGATAAAGTATTTGTCTGATTTTAACAAGGCACAAACGATAGGATCCTTACAATAGCATAACTTCAACCTAATTTAAATTGTATGTTATTCGAGATTGATGGTTCATCAAAGGCATGCCTGAATAAAGAACAAATCTATGAATAGTTTACAGTTGGATTGACTACTGTTTCTTGATGACAATGATAATTTGCTGACTATAGGAGAGACCTGAGTCAGAGTTTGTAATTATGTGCTGTGTTTATGAGAATACTTATTTAGCCTATCATATACGGGTGTTAGACAAGAAATTGTAATTATGTGCTGTTTTTTTTATGAGAATACTTATTTAGCCTATCATATACGGGTGTTAGACAAGAAATTGTAATTATGTGCTATTTCTTGATAAGAATACTTATTTAGCCTATCATACGGGTGTTAGACAAGAAATTGTAATTATGTGCTGTTTGTTGATGACGATGCTACAATATCGTGTGATATACGGGAGTTAATCAAGAGTTTGTAATTATCCGCTGTTTCTATTCACGTGCTAAACGAATGTGTTTGACAGAAATTAAATCACTTAAAACCTATCACTAGTAAGACTACATTTTTATATGGCGTCAAAGTGCTATCATAAGTGTTAGGTAATATCTTGGATGTAAAAATCAAAAGCTACTAGATGTCAGACAGTTTGCTATTTCTGCAGTATCAATTAAAGGGTTCTGAACCTATGCGAATTTAGACGATCATGTATTTACACTCAAATACCAAATTTGGAAGTCTTCTCCATACGATAATTAAAACTACTTAAATGAATAACTGAAATGATATGACAGTTTCACCATATTATCTAAATAAACTAATTAGGGCTAATCGTTTTGATTTTTTTACAATAATGGTACATTTTTAGCATTTATCCATACATATTTTAAAATAGTCTTATATCCAATTGTTTACCATTTTGGGGATTAGGAAGGTTAGCATCATTTTAATCAAAATGTAAGACTATACCCAAAGTCTAATCATGTCTTCAAATAACGGGCTAGGTGTCCATAAATAAACACCGCATTGATGGCCATTTACAAATCAATTGCTTGTTACATCTAATATAGTAACACCCGGTTTATTGTGTCACAGGTAGATAGGCAGCTTTATGCAACTGGCAATGTTATTATATCACTATTTGGCAGGATACGAAGCTTCTGTTCGGAGGCGATTAGCTTACATTTAGACTGTTATTTTAAATGACTTGTCAATCCCCTACTCCCAACACCACCACCCCGATTCCACTTCTAAAAATATGTTGGCCTAAATAATTAAAATGTAATAACTAACCACTAATTGTTTGTCCCCCTCGCCCTGAAAATAATTATGAGGAGACAACCGATTAATTGGACTCAATTGCAAGGCAATGATACGACCATGCAAGTGTTAGAAACATCAATTGTACTTATTTGTTAATTTATAGCAATGATCCACGCGTGTAATATTAGCTCTTTAGCGACAGTTATTTATACGGTACTTAACGAGTGATACTCTCACAGCATAAATATATAATAACAAATCATGAGAGATTCTAAAATATGTTTTTTAATTAATGCTTTTGAGTTTTCATCAGCATTGTTATAATCCATATTAAGGGCATTATTTGAGCTTTTTTTCTTCTCGTAATCATTGTCTCCTCTTGACCTCGGTGACATTGACACACATGCATCTACCTCAACTGACACGTGGCTTGAAAAAGGTCGCTTTGAGAAATAATGCCTGAAAGAAATGTGCATTTCGGTCCAGTCAGTAACCTCCATTTATATAATTGCTTTCATGTCATTTTAGAAATTAAAACTAATGTGTACAATGAAGTACGTGATTATTTAATATCTTAACTGGTATATTCAGAGTCAGTCTTCTATTTCTAAAACTTTTGATCTCTCAAACGTAATTTGTGTTTTCCTTATTCTCTCTCTCTCTCTCTCTCTCTCTCTCTCTCTCTCTCTCTCTCTCTCACAGACACACACACACATACATACATACATACATACATACATACATACATACATACATACATACATACATACATACATACATACATACATACATACGCACACACACATATAAAGGTATCGGATCGCTGACTCCTATTTCGATAACGAGAATGTTTATTGCCAGGGTGGAGATAGGTGTACTCGGAATAGCACATCTTTTGATATCTTTAGAACAGTGACTGTGAGATTTATATACGAGGGTAGAAGGGTTCGATGCATATTGCTGTTAAAAATGAATAATTATTATGAAAAAAAAACTTGAGTTTAAGTCGCGGTGAACTAATAAGTTTACGAGCTGCGGTATCTGCCATTATGGGGCTGTATTTTAAACTATCTAATGAATAGAATCGGAGTAGCTCGCAGTTTGACTGTAATTATTATCGAAAGAAAACATAATTTAATAATATATGTTTATCGAATAAACCTACTGGATGGTCTATTGTATGCAATAGTAGGCTTGTTCCTCAAACTATTTTCGTGTTTTCGCTGCCGCCTCACAGGCCCTACCACTTGTAAACAATGAGACTTTAATATTTACCGTGCACACGTATCAGAGAGAATATGTATTTCGATGGACACGAATGCATAACCTAAGAAAGTAATGGCTTATCTGATGATATTAATGTTTAGTGTGAGTTTACATAGCTAGGGGAATATGCTATGCTCGTGTTATTGTGTATTAATAAAGTAAGCTTTTAGGGACCAGATGGAAATACCCTAGTGCAGTTAGTCCGAGTCTCTGGGAGACAAAAGAGAAGGAAGAACGGAGGCAGAAGTTAGAAGATTTGGAGGTAATTGGATTACCAGTCCAGATAAAGATCAAACAGGTGAGTAGCGACACAGGACAGGAGGGAAATTTAAAACACTAAGTCAGATGATGAAATAGGCCGTTACTCGGACGAGTGAAAGACGAGTGATATGGTTTAATTTGAGTTTTATTTGAGAGATGGCTGTTATTAAATTATATTAAATTGCAGTTATTTGAATTTCATATTCTGTGTATTCATTGATTTAACTGTCGGCACCGCTGACTGGTGGCTCGGAGCTTAACATCTCTTTATTACTATTTCAATTTCTGACAGAAACGAGCCATGGTTAGTGGGTCTTTTTTAATAATTTAAATATTATTGGGAGCTTCCCACCCAACCTAACTAAAGGGAAACCTTTACACCAAATCTTACCAAAGATGTTTAGAAAATGGACAACATATTTTCATTACGGTTTATGGCAACTGAACTACATTCTCTGTATCTAGATAGACGATAAAAATAGGACGTTTACATGATTAATTTTATACATTCATCTTTAAATATATCAATACGTTTTAGAAATGCATGTGACAAGAAAGACATATATACAAACTTAGATCCATGCTCGTTATTCCATCGTTCCAGCAGAAGAATTAAGACGACAAGGGCGACCGATAATGCAAAACTAGACGTATAGTTTGAAATTGAATCATATGACATTGACAACTCTCGCTTCATGGACGGAGGGGACGCTAATAACATGCAGAATGACGAGAGAGAGAGAGAGAGAGAGAGAGAGAGAGAGAGAGAGAGAGAGAGAGAGAGAGAGAGAGAAAGAGAGAGAGAGCAGGTATTTAATAGTTCACATAATTTATTGAGAATGCAAAATAAAGGTGCACATTTTATATATATAAAACAGCTGTAATTTTATTAGATGAAACCGTTGTAAATTACGTGACTATGCGTATTATTATGATGAATGAGATGAAATTCGTGACTATGCGTATTTTGTATCATGAATGAGATGAAATACGTGACTATGCGTATTATTTTGATGCCTGAGATAATACAGCTCTGGTATGATTTACACGAATATATCTTCGGCGAGACAGGCATATGAAAAAGAAACCAGCAAACCAACAACAAAAAACCCACAAAACAGTTGCATATAAAATGACAACTTTCTAAAACAAAAGATGCTAATAATTACTTAATTTACGCTCATATATGTGTCCAAGCTAAACATGTAAAGGTAAAATGTATAATTGTGATATATTTATTGTGTTAATTGCAATGGTAAATACGTGTTAAATACAGGTGATGCATGTCAGTGTTATCTTTCATTATTTATGATTTTAATATCTTGCAGGAATATTTACGACTGTCGAAAGTTTATGGTAAATAAATGAGATTAAATTCACTTAATTTGTGACTCATATTGTTGAAACAGTATAACTGAATTTGTAAGACCTTTTTTAAGTTTTAGCTTGAAAATATTTGAAACTGACTACTATAAAATAAGTGTACAATGAGTACTGTTTTGTAGGACCAAACAAAGCCTGTTTGTTATAAGTGTCAGTGTGAGCTTATATTTAGTGCAAGAGCGAAAAAAGAGAAATATGCTTAGCTATTAAATTGTGCTCACCCGAATATTTATTTGACGGGATTTTCCGGACTGTTCATTCAAATATAGAATTTATGAGACTCTTTTTCCAACGATTTGGGATGGAGCAGCACGACCATTTTACAAATAATTCAATGTTTGTATTAGCCTTAGCGATTAGTCATATTTCTTAAAGTCAATAATGAACAAAAATATACAGAATACATGTACATGAAAATGCAAGAGAAACAGACACTGTCCTACTATCATGGTTAAGTTTATAATTCATTGAAGAACTTAAAATGCCACACATAAAGGGTTTAACTATTCCATCATATTTTATTATATAGGCACGAATCATTTGGCTTTAAATAAAAATGAAAACAGTTATCTGAAGAATATAGTTTTAGAGAAAATTATGGAGGGGACATAAAATATTTTATCCTTTTTCTCAAACTATTTAGATTGAAATGTGCTGGATGATTCTTCAGAAATGTAACATTGTATACATGCATATATGTATGTATGTCTTTCCTTCAGTTTTTGTCTGTCTGTATGAATATATATAGGCACAAAGGTAGGTAGGTAGGTAGGTATATTTTAGGAGCCAGTCATTTACTCCTCAATACTATAGCTTTTGTGCCTTTGTAATTTACGCAGTAATTAGTTTAATAAATGGATACAGTATCTAATGAAGACTAAACTTTTGTAGCAAATGGATACAGTATCCTTTGAATTGAAGACAATAGTAGGGAATATTAATTGTAATTTAGAGCACAATTTAAAGTCCAATATATTTAAACCTGTTATGTACTTTCAATGTTCAGAAAGGATCCAAACAAGTGTAGATGATTTCGGACTGTGTACAAAGTCTCCAAATATTTCAAATGTTTAGAGCGAAAACCCATCTTATATTATCAATATCAGGGTAAAAGTGACAGGGCTAAAATATATATACAATTACAACCTCGTGATGGAAGTTTTTTTAAGTCGAAGATTGTTGGCGTTGCAATGGCTTTTTACATGTACGTCAAAGTATTGATTTATTTGTAAGGAATCTGCTTCATCCTATAATTATCGGTGACTAATTATTAGGATTCCAGTCAGTAATCGCCTTCTCAGCTACTTCAGTCTGCAAAAATGGAAGAAATAAAACGAAAAAAAAATCAACAATAAATGCAAAAACAGAATCCTCTCTCTCTGTCCCACCCCCTCTCTCTTTCTCCCACCCCCTCTCTCTCTCTCTCTCTCTCTCTCTCTCTCTCTCTCTCTCTCTCTCTCTCTCTCTCTCTCTCTCATTGTACCCTTACAGGAAGCAATTTAATAGATAAACAGAGTCAGCTGTTCCCACACACAATCGGATCTAACATTTCTTGATGTACAAGATGGCTTACCAAGTAGATAAAGGTGCATAGTTCTGCTGCTGAGTGGGAAGAGGTCCAATCGTATGAGATGATGATTGTATAGTGTTGCCTTGCA
Organism: Unio delphinus; assembly: GCA_029339505.1. Lineage (NCBI taxonomy): Eukaryota > Metazoa > Mollusca > Bivalvia > Unionida > Unionidae > Unio > Unio delphinus. The sequence continues at coordinate 27,561,254 of JAQISU010000055.1, forward strand.
AAGTCAAAGGAGCGTAGTACTGTTGCTGTACGGCTGGAGGTGCCTGTGTCTGAGGTAGTGCTTGCAAACCGTTGCTTGCCATAGTCATGGGTGCGTAGTTCTGATGCTGCGCGAATGGAGGTGTCTGTGTCTGAGGTAGTGCTTGCATACCGTCGCTTGCCAGAGTCATGGGTGCGTAATTCTGTTGCTGCGCGGATGGAGGTGCCTGTGTTTGAGTTAGGGCTTGCGTACTGTGGCCTTGCAAGGTCGTCATGGGGATATATGTACTTGGCGTCGTATTGTGGGCGTAGTCGTGAGATGTTGGCACAGACATCACTGCTCCTGGGAGGAATTGCTGCATGGGATGAAAGTTAGATTGAGTCGGTACAGCTAATTGCATTAATGGTTGCGATGGTGGCGTTGCTGCCGATAATGTTGAATTTTGAGGCACATACACGGGATGGATGCTCTGCTGATTCTGTGCTATTGATGCTATTGCTGGTTGTTGTTGTGGCGGTAATGATGGTGATGCCGCTGCTGATGTTGAAGATGGAGGTAAATATCCAGGAAGGAAGTTATGTTGAGTCGGTGCTGCAGATGAAATTATTTGTTGCTGTTGCAAGGACAAAGGGACAGCAGATGATGTTGATTGTAGTCCAGTTTGGGTTGTCTGAGTCTCCCCTATAAGTGTTAATCAATAAATATAGATGTGTAGACTGTATAGACAATATCTTTTATTTCGAGTAGTAAGTAAGAAATATTGCTCAAGCAACCGGAGGCACAACTATATAAATAAATGTTAAAATTATTAAATGAAAAGTTTGAAAGAAGAAGCAATAGCTATAAATATGATAGGTAGACCAAAGGAAATTTATTTGGAATCGTAGGTAAGTAGTATTGCTCAAGAAACATAATGCAGAAATATATAAATAAATCGTAAAATTATTAAATTACAACTTTGAAAGAAGAAGCAATAGCTATAAATATGATAGGTAGACCAAAGGAAATTTATTTGGAACATAATGCAGAAATATATAAATAAGTCGTAAAATTATTAAATTACAACTTTGAAAGAGGAAGAAATCACTCTCTGATTAATAGCTGGACCAAACGATATTTCCGTAGCATTTACAATATTATTGTCAAATGAATGCATATTTTGAATTGCAACGTGTATCTTGCCTAATTCAATTACATTTTAGTAATTATTTAACAAGAAGTTCTGTATGATACAATGTTTGCTTTGTTTTGGTTTGTATTATTGCTCTATAAAAGGAAACGTCCTTCATAAAAAAGCAACATTTATTTCAACAACAAAAAAATAAGAGGAAAGGTCTGTGGAAATTTTATATTGGTTCTATGCAACAAAATCTGTTTCGAACTCTCACCTGTTGTCAAGACTTCTGTTGTTGGATTCGTTGTTGGTTCAACTTTACATTTTGTCGTCCTGAGTAGAATGATAGTGAAGACAAACAAAAATATCTGAAACATAATATATTGTTGACGTAGTAAGTTATCTGACTGAGGTGATTTTATTTAGCGGATTTATACATTTTTCAAACGCGACCTCAACTGCGAACGGCATTTGCACATACCCGATGTCGATCAGTCAATATCCACGCTGATCGTTCTCAGTATGGTTTGGAAAAGACAATTTTGGCCCTGGTGTGCCCGTGAGGTATACTAATGTACTATAGTATACTCTAGGACATTATTACTTTTATGCTAGTTAAAAGACGTTTACAGAATGTTATGATCATCTACAAGTCCATACACCCTGAACCTGTCAACTCAGAAACCAAACAAACTCTTATTGAAGGAATGTAACTTTCTTAGCTGCCATTGTTGTCTATGCAGATTGTATTTAAAGACTAGGCTAATACTTTTGGTTACATCCTTTGAGCTAAAAGCGCTGTTGCAAACGACTGGCGAAAAACCATTGTTTGATTAAAATTTTGCCTTTGTTCAGAGGATATTTTCTTCAGGTAAAAAGTCCAAAAAAGCACATTTCTGTATGTAATATAATGATTAAATGATTTGCATCATCACATAAATACTAGCAATTTATTTTATGATGCGAACGTTTCCACCATTTGTTTTTACGTAGTTGTACATTGTCGTTCGTAATGTATCATATCCATTTGTATGTCATAGAATCCAGCTTCGTCCGGGTTAGAATTGTTTCATTTCTGTCTGCATGACCATGTACGAGGCAATAAGAATATTGTACCATGACTACGTTTTGTCACATAGAATAAGTAAACAACAACAATTTCAGAAAATAAATCTGGACTCAATGTAAACAATATATATTGATGTGTTTTAAACGTTTAATTTATTCAAGTCATTTTCTACATCCGATTGACACACATTTCATCCTCATTCAAAACACAAAGAAGGTATTTATATATTTTATATTTTCGCATTTATTCCAAAATATATATCATTGTCAATAAATACACATACATACATACATACATACATACATACATACATACATACATACATACATACATACATACATACATACATACATACATACTGTCAAGTGCCAAATTTTTCGTCAGTGACATCCAGTAATTAATTCGTAGGCTAGCCGACAATCAACTGTCTTGGAGTAGAGTTTGGAACGGAAAGAATGTTAGTTTAACTCGGTCAGACTGTTACAATAATTAGAGTGAAAACGGACTGAGTGTTTGACACGTTAAAATTATGTGATTCCTCACGCAGAGCTTTCAAAAATGATTGAGATAAATGATAAGGTGATATTTCGATCCTAAGTGGCATTTTTGGCATCTTGATAGACGGTTTTCAAAAAGGTCAGTAAGAATAGCATTTATTCCGATTGGGCGAATGCATAGGGAAGGGAGGGTGTCAGACCCCAGAATCGGGGAAATATATACTTCGTATTAAACGATGTTAGTCAGTCTAGGAAGACCTCTGCAAGAGAGCAAGTAGAAACTACATAGTCAAGACTCCGAGCGTGAAAGACAGACGTTCGTAAAAATTGGGTTCCAGTTAAACTGAATGTGGAACGATTGTAAGACGCCAAAAACACAAGGCATTTAACTCAAATTCACCTTTATTATGATGTAATGTATATGCTGTTTATCTTTGGCATAGATGCATAATGTATCGATACTACGATACAAATAGTTCAGTATTACATTGATTTAATAACGTACTTTGATATGTTTCTTTGTTACAGATGCATGATGTGTTCATATTTTGTATGGATAGTCGGTTTTACAGTGATTTAATAATGTATTTTGAATTCTGAATTAGCATTTTTTACCTTATATACTTAGGTAGGTAAATGGGTGGTGTAGAAAACCCGCCGTGTATATTTATGATTGGAAAGTGTTACATTAATTTGAATTTATCATATTAGTAAATATGGATTGTGTGTTATGATATATTGCCTCACTTTACGTAATGATTTACGGGAATATATGACTTTCCCGAATTCTGATGTCGATAATTAGCAGTATAGCTCTATTGATCTGAAGACCTGTACAGTATTTGTTAGCCGTATAAATGATAACACTGATAGTAAGATCTGATTTTTCGAAAATGGAAACGGACTTACTATTTCAATTTTGAAAGTAACGAGATACTTAGGGCGTTTTACCCTTTTCTTTTACAAGGAAAATAGTTTATTTTGGCAAGAGTGAGAATCAGCGAGAAGTCAAAGGAAAATAGTTTATTTTGGCAAGAGTGAGAATCAGCGAGAAGTCAAAGGAAAAGAGAAAAAAGAAGTAAGAAGTCAGAGTGTGGAATTCCCGTTCAATCAAAGGGCAAGCTGAAGTCGGACGCACGCAGGGAAAAGAAAGAAAAACCAGTCGACGAAAAAGGTCATTTTGAATCACCCAACAGTCCAATGTTAAATGAACATTCGATTCCTTGATGAAATTTACTCTCAGTATTAACGGCTAACTTCATTTTTTTTCATTAGTGTTTGGATTCTTATGAATGTATCCATTTTTTTAAAGCTTCAGTTTATGTATTTTCTGAACTAAGTGTATTCAGAAAGAGAGAAATTGTAATTCACAGTGTCATTCTTTTCTTAATTGTATTTTTAATTAAATTCATATTGTATTTTTACGGGGGCTCGTGTATTGTCTTGTTCAGAGTACCATCTTAGATTACTATATTCACTGACCGGGCATATTACACCGTAGCGATCATCTTCTAGATAACGACAATTAGTGGGAGGCGGTCTTCAAGTGTTGTTTTCCAAGTTGCGCAATACCTCTGACCAGGCCTTGTGCAATATTGTACTAATAACACTTTGATAACCCGCCAGCACCACGTTACACATACATACATACATACATACATACATACATACATACATACATACATACATACATACATACATACATACATACATACATACATACGTATAGCAAAAATGTTTCTATTATACTTAACACATGAATTATTTTGCCTCAAATTTCCTCAAGACTGGTTTGAATTTTATTATTTAAGTTAACAAATTATTTAAAAGACAATGCAGTATTGATTGAAAACACTATAAGCCATAAAGTCTTGCTACAAGCATACATACCTGATCAATCAAACCAATGCCTATCAATGGCCATATAACTTGAGTGTTTCTAGTGTAGTAATACCTAAGAAATGCTGTCGAGCATCCCTAAAAATGTAGAATGTTGATTACTTTGTAAATATTTGTGAATAATCATTACTGTCTGTAAAAAACGCCATGCATAATTTTGAATATCGTGGAAAATAATCACTTCAAATGAACTTTTTTCTTTCTAAGAATTGTTTCAGATCACTTTTTGGACGTAACGTACAATAATGATAATGATGAATATCAATATGGAAAAATGCTTAATAATAGAAAATGATTTATATGCGTATTATCAGAGCATCTGGAAAAAAGAAATTGCAATCAGAAAATAATAGACCCGAGTGATTGAATTTTAAAAGAAATCAAATTTTTCTTAGATATGTCATTGGGAATTCATAATAACTTACTTATGTGTGTGTGTGTGTGTGTGTGTGAGAGAGAGAGAGAGAAAGAGAGAGAGAGAGAGAGAGAGAGAGAGAGAGAGAGAGAGTGTGTGTGTGTGTGTGTGTGTGTGTGTGTGTGCTCTTACATCTTTCCACATATTATTGTAGTTTCCACCACAATACTTTTTATACTGATCTCCGCAATAGGTCGTCTGAGAATACGAAGACGGAAGAGTTCGGCAGCAGCCAGGCACAGCATAATACTCGCTATAATAGGGACAGTTCGAAGAATAGTAAGCAGACGATTTAAAGTCAGCTGATGAGTCTACTCCACAGCACTGATACTGGAAGGAAAGCAACCCAAAAAAATCTATGTAGTTTCAAAATCCATGAGTTTTGTAAAGTGTTGTATGCCTAAATGTGCATCGTCAGATCGAGCAAATGGAACTTTCTAGTAAATGGGTTTCTACATAAAGTAAACATTAGTATATCATATAACTTTCTCAATAACATGAGTATTGTCATCTCAATAATTATCTCTTCTCTTTAATAATATATCATTTAAGGTGAATATAATAATGCATTAGTCTAGTATTACCGGTTAATGTACTAGGCCGACTGTTGGACCTTAATTCTAAAAGTTTAAAACGAAGTTCGAAGATTTTGTAATTTATCAGTTAGATCTATAATGCACAGAACTCATCCATACATTGTATATTTTTTAGAAAGCCTAACACAATTGTTTAAAACACCATACACCATAATATTTTTACACCCACGACGTAATCGAGATAACCGGGTTTGACTGCTGGATTCTCCCATTTTCACCACCTCATGGACAATATTACATCTAAATTCGCCGTTTACCATATGTAGCATGAATTGTGAAACAGTCGAACCTAATGTAGATGAAATATTTAATTAAGAATCATTTGTTTCCATAAACCTCTTGCATCAGATAATTCCATCCTAGCGAGACTTGGTCCGATGAGTGCATTCCTACGTATTCATTGACTTTTTCACGAAGATAAGGTTTCATCATGTCTTGCATCTGAGTAAAGATAAGAGCAAATGGGAGTAAAACAAAGTGTTGACACTGGGAGTAAACCAAAGTGTTGACAATGGGAGCAAAACAAAATGTTGATACTGGGAGTAAAGTGTTGACACTGGTGACTTTCCTCATTACTCCTAGCACGTACGAAAATAATCTCAATACATTTTTGAAGAGTTTAACTGTATAACTGGTCATTTCAAAAACGTCTTTTGTATTTGAAAAAAATGTTGCTTTTACTTAATATCTTCTTTAATACAGACAATAAATGTAAATATTATTTTGATCTAATTTATGACAATTGAAACTTCAATGGTTTCTGATATTATGTACAAATTGTTTTCTTTTAGATATTGATGATACGATGTCGTCTGCTTCCGATATTGACAATGTCGAACCAAGTCAAGGAAAAGAATAACTACGACAACTTTGCCTTTTACGTGCATTTAGCAAGCAGTGTGATTTCTAAGTACACGTGTGTAAAGGGATATTACTATAAATCCTAGTGAGTAGTTTTTCATGGGAATTCTCCGGTGAAAAATCACTAGCGATTTTTCTCATTCTGTTATCTAATTCTTCAATGCGATATAATTCACCATTTGGTTTTACAAATTGATCGAATCCTATTTCGGGATCTTCATCACTTCTAAGTAACCACACTGACACAGGATCATCTTTACACAACGCATGAATAGCATCGAATAATCTCTCTTCATAGAAAACATCCCCGACGAACTCCTTAGGGATATATTTCACGGTTCGTTCTCGTGGAAATATTGTTACCGCAGGTGTCCACGCGTGTTTGTTATGATCAATAATCTGTATTGGCGCTCCATTTTTGTTATATTTCGGTTCGTATAAAACCTCTCCGGTTATCGTCATAACGGTTATTGGGAATCGTAATGATGTTTCTAATTTAGCTATATCAGAAATCTTTGCACCATGATGTTTCACTGTCAGTTCCCACTCGGTTATTTTCCTACGTCGCAGATCAGTTAGTTTATTTCCTCGGGATGCATTTGTGAAGTGTTCTATTATTCGTTCTGCTACACATTTAAGCCCTGACGAATATTTCATAGGAGCTAGTTTTGCGATATCGGGTTTATCATTTAACGGATATATCCCATAAACCATTGCTGTTACGGGATAAGATCTTTCGTAGTATGGCTTATCGATTCCGGTTAGAATTCCTGGTTTGGAATCTCTACTCACAATGACAGCTTTTTTATTCTTGAGGATTGGTTCAAATTTATCCCTAATAATCCATTTGCCATCGACTTCGATAATGAATTTGATTCGGAAAAAATGCCGTTTTTCCCCAACACGTGAAATTATCACTGCTGCTTTTTCATCATTCATGGTAGCGTCAACAACACCATCAATTCGAAATGTTGACCAACAACAAGATGCTCCATCACGCTTGAATTCATTAAAACAGTCTCTGATTTTACTAATCATGGCTTTATCAAGAATTGTATTCTTTGGTGTATTAGAAACTATATCGAGATTGAATTGAGCATCTTTCCATGGTAATCTCTTGGACGTTTTTTTTTGGTTTATCGAGATTAAATTTAGGATTAATTTTTAATAATCTCTTGAACTCTTTCATGTTTCCGTCTCTTGGACGTTTGAGATTAAATTTAGGATTAATTTTGTTACGTTTTTTTGGTTTATCGAGATTAAATTTAGGACTAATTTTTAATAATCTCTTAAACTCTTTCATGTTTCCGTCTCTTGGACGTTTGTTACGTTTTTTGGGTTTATCGAGATTAAATTTAGGACTAATTTTCAATAATCTCTTAAACTCTTTCATATTTCCGTCTCTTGGACGTTTGTTACGTTTTTTTTGGTTTATCGAGATTAAATTTAGGATTAATTTTCAATAATCTCTTAAACTCTTTCATATTTCCGTCTCTTGGACGTTTGTTACGTTTTTTGGGTCTATCGATATTAAATTTAGGATTAATTTTCAATAATCTCTTAAACTCCTTATCAGCATTGAATTCAGCATTTTTCGAAGGCGTTCTCCTTAATTCCCTCATGCTATAATTAAAACAAGCATTTAAATGAAAGATTTATATATAATGAATCACTGCAAGTGGCTTATGATTGGATCAGTAACCCCGTGTAACAAATCATGCAGAAATGAGTTTTGTGGGTATCATATGCAAAGCTTTCGACGTGGAAGCCTTGGCCCGTTAACCTGTATTCTATGTGGGGTTGGGGTCGGGGGAAAATCTCAGTTGTGTCTAAATTGCGGTGGAAAGCGATACAGGGAATTGAAGCGTTATTATGATAAAAGAATAAAAAATGGACAATCAATCAGAAATTTTGACCCTGAAAAGGTCCTTGACCCTGACAACATCAAGGATAAAATCATAAGAACTCCTCAAGACTACATCGAAAGATTCTCCAGTGATTTAATCATTAAACTAAACAATGAATTAGACAAACAATAGTATTTAGTATACGAATGAACCAAGAATTCAGACACCATCCCTTGATTACAAATTATGAAGCATCCAGTGATGGTGTTGTAAGGCACTGTAGACTGAAGAAACCAGTTGGTGCTGACAATGGTAATGGGTATTTGGTGTTCACTGTTAAGGGAAAGAAAACTTATCGCAATCATCGTTTCGTGTATGAATGCTTTTATGGATTGATCGAGCATGATTTTGTTATTGATCATATCGATTCTAATCCAAAGAACAATTCTTTATCAAATCTGCAGGCTATCACACAAAGTGAGAATACCAAACGAGGAGAGACTGGAAAATGCTCAAAAAAAGCGAGACCAGTAAAATCTTTGAATACAATAACTAACGAAGAAAAAATATTTCAATCAATATATGAAGCCGGCAAGTATTTCGATATTTGTAGAGCCTCAGTACGATTCGTTGCAGAGGGGATTTATCGATCGGCTATTTCAAAAAGGACGGGACAAAAAGTTCAATTTAGTTATGTCTAATGCGTCATATTTTTCATTTAGAAATATATCATTATTATAGAATAATGAATTCTGAAAACATGAATAGCATTTTATCCGAGATTTCAAAATTGAAAAGTTGGGATATCGAACTATCAGATGGGTTAAATCCTGATCAAATCATGTCTGATTTTCAGGATATTGAATACGGAGTTAACAACAATAAATATATGCTACCAAAGAAGTATGTGCTCATCAAGAGAATTCAGAATTCTATTCGGGACTCTCTCGCATTTTCCAGTGACGTAAGTGTGTTCGCTCCGTTGTATACCATCGTAGAACGAATACGAAAGGAATTGGGGCACGAATACGAATTGAAAAAGGAGGTTAATTCTAAAGTTAGAAACCTACGGGCGTTAATTCAAGAAAATGAACAATTTTGATTGACCATTTATCATTATTTGATTGTGACCGTCCCTCATAGAGATTTTAATTTTTTTTAGCATTTTTTGATTGATAATGTCAAAAACAGTGAAAATATTTCACACTGAATAAAAATTGATGGACGGTTCAGATTGATCAAAAATAGAATGAGGGAACTAACAGTATTATTTATTTATATACAATTTTGATAGTTCCCTCATCGATGAACGAAGCTCTTATAGGATGAAATAACGCTTCTATGATCGTGTTAAAAATTAACTGACATGTCTGTCATGTAACAAAAAGTGTTTTCGTCTGTTAGGTCGGATTGAAAAATTGTTTTGCAATTGAAAAATTGTTTCTGATTTTAAATAATGGTCAATGAAGCATTAACAACCCGATTGACTCGTGAACGACTGGATGCAATTAAGAGATTTGTACCAATTCGTGACTCTGTACGGAATAAACTACAACAACGACAGAGTCTTCAGACTGATTTTGCTGCGGGATCTGAAGAATTGTTTAAACCAGTAACCACAGCAACGAAGTAGATAGAGCGTGCTATACTGGGAGATGATCCTGACGGTAAAAGAAAAGAAGAGGGTCTTATTCCTGTGTTAGAAAAAATAGCAAAAAGAACTAAACAAACAAAAATATCCTTGCAATCACTTCCTCAGGATATATCAACCGCTTCGAAACGAAAATTTAAAGGATTTCAGGAAGAACTAGTTAGTGGACTACCTAAATCAATTATATTTACCGAGAGCGCTAAACAACAAATTCTCAACGAGGATATAGACAATTTAGGTGAATTCGCTGCTAACAGCTATGATTCACAAGAGAGGTTTTTCACGGACAATTATTCGGATTATAGAATGTCACATAATGAATGGGCTGATACAGTGTATGAAATAAATACTGGGAGTTTAGATAAAAGGATGAAGGAATACAGAGACTTCAAGAGAAAATTTCAACTCCAAATAAGACAGCCATACGATGAGAAGAAATTTCTGGGGAGTGGTCTAGTTGGAAACGCTAGCGTTTCATGTCCTGGTAGTGTTCTCAGTGATATATCACGATTAGAGGTTCTTGTAGGAGGGTTCCGAGCTGGAAATAACTCACCGGAAATAATTAATGAAGCAGCTGATATCTGTAGACGATTATTTCAGGGTGGTATCATGGATATCAGCACATATCGAGATTTCATTGGCGAGTTAGTGGAAAGTGGGTATCATAGTGACTGAATTGAAAAGTCAATTGATTAGATAAATAACAATTGAAAAATTGTTTCTGATTTCAAATAATGATCATACACTACAATCATGATAAACCAACCCCCGTCTACGTAGTTAATTCACGGTTCCCGGTTTATAGAGCAAACTACGGAGATGGTTTAGGTAATACCATTTTAGGGTTATTTGCGAGAATGGCTCCAAAAGTGATGCCGTTGGCTAAACAATTAGGAATGAAAGCAATTGAAGTTATTCGTGATAAGGGTATTGGTGCTGTTGGAGATCTTGCTGGAAAAGCGTTTTCAACTGCGAAGAATAAATTAACATCATTAGTGAAATCACGGATGAAATCTAAAGGATTTTCAAAACCGTTACCGTCTACAGCGGAAATGCCTGCAAGTGTTAGTAAAATTATAAATAACGCAGTAGATGAAAAATTAGCGTCGATGGTTTTAACCCCCGACCAAAGCAATATTGCAAATATGATAGCAGGAAGTGGCTTTAAAAAACTACGACGATGAAAATGGAAAATCGCGATTTAGACTCTGATAAATAGAATAAAATGTTCAAACAGTCACGTGATCCAGCATTTGATATAGACGCCCCAGTTGGCAAGGATGATTCTGTTCGCGATGATCAATATTACGCCTATCATGCCATAGACTCAAATAGTCGAGCAAGAATTGATCTTCAAGTCCATGATACCAGTAAATACTTTTTATCCTGTGAAGAGTTTATCGAAATCGAAGGAGAACTTGTAACAGCTGATGATACTCCTGCTGTACCAGCACCGTATCCAGCTGGTACTCAAGTCGGGTTTGTCAATAATGGTATCATGGCGCTATTTGAGAGTGCTAGATATCTCATCGATGGAAAAGAAATCGAGTCGATAGATCGCGATGTTGATGTGGCTACAACAATAATAGGGTTAGCGAGATATTCCGATGATTATACAAGATCAGCAGGACCCTCTATGATGTTTGCAAAATATGTTACAAATACCGCTGGTGGAAATCAATTTGTTGTAAGACGACCAAAAAAACGTGATAATAGTGATGCTGATGTCGAGAATATAATTATAAACAATGATGTTAATTTCAATCTAGGAGCTGCAACACGTATTTCAATGTTGCAAGGAGCGCGTAAATCATTTTCATGCGCGATTCCACTGCATCATATATTTGGATTCTGTAGAAACGTCCGAAAAGTTATTTATGGAGCGAAGCATACAGTATCGCTTGTACGAAAGAGTGATGATAACGACGCAATTTGGAGGATTCCAGCAGACAATGCAAATCCAAATGCTGATGCCGGTAAAGTCAATTTAACAAAAATATCATTGTGGATGCCAGTGTTGACTCCAGCAATCACCGCAGAAGAACGATTACTATCATTTATGGACCAAGGAGGAAAGTCGTTGTTGAGTTGGCTAACCGTGAGTACAGATGTGAAGCAATCAAATATCAACGGGTTATTCACTTGGAACCTAGCATCAAAACAAGGCGTTTCTGCGCCACGTCATATATTTATTGCGTTACAGGATAACACACGAGTTGGCGATCAACGTTTCAGTCATATGATATTTGATCAATTAGGTGTGAAAGACGTCTCACTGAGAATAAACGGCCAACAGGAACCATCCGAGGATATACAACTTAATTACACAGAAAATCATATTGCACGAGTTTATCATCGTCTGTTGTCATTTATGGCACGCGATAAAAATGTGGATACTGGTTTGCAAATATCACAATATGATTTTAGAAATCTGTATCCGATCTATTACTTCTCACTGGAACATCTCGATTTGATGAGACAATCTGTTGTTGATATACATTTTAGAGCTAATGTGACTCGTGGTGCTATTGCTGATTATAGAGCGGTTGCTGTCATTCTCAGTGATAAATCAATGCTACTTGAAGGTGTTGGTGGAAGAATGAGAGTGGTAGATGCACCAGTGGAAAACATGTAATTGAAATTGTAAACGATTTAGAATCAATCAATTATGTATAATGTCATATAGTGCTATTAGTGTTGCGTTAACTCTCGGTCAATTAAAAAAATTGCAATCGGAATCAGCTAAAAAATGTGGAACCACAATCACGTTGAAACCCAACCAAATGACTGGTGGTTCAAATAAACTATCGCTGACAACTCGTCAGGTGAAACATTTCAATGATGCACTAGTAGCAAAAAAGGGTGTTCAGATTACTCTCTCTGCGGCTACTATCAAAAATATGATTAAAACAGGCGGTATATTTCCGTTGTTAGCTGCGATTCCAGCATTAATTGCAGCAGCATCCCCAGCGGTGGCTAAAGCGGCAGCGTTAGGAGCCGTTGGTACTGCAGCAGGAATGGCACTAAAGAAAGCAACTGGGAAAGGATATAAAAAAAAGGGAAAGGGTCTAAGACTACCAGGAACCCCGTATTCGTGGTACAGCGGGAAGGGTCTAAGACTACCAGGAACCCCGTATTCGTGGTACAGCGGAAAGGGTCTAAGACTACCAGGAACGATTTATTAATTCAGAAATCTTCGATGGTTCCCATGTCCAATTTTGATTTACTCGATGCTGCTAAAAAACTAGCGATTAAAAACTTCAGAGGTGTCTTTATGAAAGATCAATTACCACATCAACCAAACAACACTGAAACCGGAATCATTAATTTAGATAACAGCACCGGACCTGGAACTCACTGGGTTGCATACGCTATTGATCCACGTGGGATTGTTTATTTCGATTCATATGGATTAGCCCCACCAAAAGAGTTTATGCGTTATATAAAAACCCTTCCAATGAAGACTTGGTATTCTACGCTACCAACACAACAAATGAATGACCCACCAATATGTGGCAGCGAAGTATTAAATGTCCTTAACGCTATTTCTAACTCCTTGAGTAACCCAAGCGGAAAACCACCACATGTTGTCGTGAATGAATACACTAGTAATCGCTGGAGAAAATCGAAGATTTTTCAACGAAGTCGTCAAAAACGATTTTAGAGAGAGAAAGAGTTTTACAATAACATGATTGATATTTGGGGGAGATCTTTGAAACCCAAACCCGATGGCACTGCACTACCTGATTCTGTCAAGGATATAAAAAAAAATAATTGAAGATGAAATCGCTGAAACGTTGAACTTAACAAATGTTGATCCTAATGAAATAGTTGTATTTCAAGACAAACAGGGTAAATTGAAATCCAGTGATGTGTCATTGAATGACATTTTGATACGGCAGCGCGACGCCGCTGAAAACTCTATTGCGTTGTATTCCAACGACGGACGACTTAAACCAGGTGCACTTGTGTGTACGATCACCGACAAGATTGCCGCCCACGACCATGAGTTGGATAATTCTCTGTTAGAACTAGCAACACTTCAATCTAAAATTGAAGAACACGGAAAACAGTTTTCAGTTTTTCGCAAAAATGTCGTACATAAATTCTTTGGAACCCCGCTTCTGGTTGGCATGACTCTCGCTGAAATTAAAAACTATCTATCGCTATTCTTTTTTAACAAGGACGCGGGAAGGATGATGAATGAAAATGAAATCAAGGCAAATTATCTCGAGATTTACAATGATATTTCTAAAATAATAGAAAATGTTGAGCGGGTACAAAAACCCACTAACGACGTCATTGTTAGGTTTTTTGGATCCCCACCTGTGGCAGACTCGACTCTCGCTGAAATCAGCGAGTTTATTATCAGGCATACTCACAATGCCTACGTCGCTAATAATTTCTTTGGTGTCCCCGCTACATCTACGATGACTCTCAACGATATTATTAGGTTTATGGTGAGACAAACAACACTTAATACCATCGTGGATAGATTTTTGGGGAGAACACGTGATGAATCTGAAACCACATCGTTGACAGGCCCGACTCTCGCTGAAATTAAAAGCGCGGTTGACGAACAAAAACACATCAGCAAAATGGTTAAAAATTTCTTTGAGGGCTCTGAAAGCTACAATATCACGACGACATATTCTCAACTCAACGGGAATTATCTAACCTTAACGGGCATTGGAGCCAACTTCCTTTTGATTTCATTTTTTAAACGCCGCGATGGAACGATGATGAAATATACCGAAATCAATAAAACCTATCTCGACGTTTACGACGATATTCTTAAACTAAAAGAAACCTCTGAAAGGGTAAAGCATGGGACCTTTGATTGGGTAAAAGAATCTAATGCTAAATTGAAAGTCAATATCGAGAAGTGGCCTCATGGTATCTACAGGATGACGTTAATCTCTGACAAGCAATTTGATATCATCGTAAGCGGTAAAACCTACTTTGGTGGCACCGCAACAGTAATTATCGGGGGTGAAGAAGAATTTGAGATTGTCGCGGTTGATGGTACGATTGGATCAAAAATATCCTGGTGCTTAGAATTCGTATGCGAAGTAAATAACTAAATTGAAAGGAAAATCCTTTAGATTTCACAATTGAAAACGCTAGCGTTTTTAAAATAAAAATGATTTCATCAACGCAATGTCGCTATGATCAGGTCAGAGAATTTCAAACTAGACTCAAAACCCTCGCCGAGGAGTATCAAATAAAAATAAAAAAATACCGACGAAGAATCACCGCAATTGATATTACTATGTACTCGGTGTCAAGCGTTCTCGCTGGCGCCGGAATAATACTTGCATCGGTTACAATGATTGCCCCGGTCGTAGTTCCAATTTGCATTTCTGCGGTGGCTACAATCGGGGGTATATCAACCGGGATAGCAAAAAAGATATCATCATGCAGCCAGAGTAAACTGCAGAATTACTTAATTCGATTTCATATTGCATCAACCGCATATTCGCAGTTATCCCTGATGATATCGTCGTCACTCGATAATACAATTATATCAGATAGTGAATTCTCAGCGATGGTCAGTATTTTTGATTCCGCGATATCGAAATTAGAGCGACAACATGAATATAATAACAATGACAACACCGATGGAATTAGAAAACACGAACCCAAAAACCAGAATGATCTCAATAACCTCAACCATACCAAATTGTGAGTTCTCAGTGATGGTCAGTATTTATGATTCCGCGGTGTCAAAATTAGAGCGACAACATGAGTATAATAACAATGACGACACCGATGGAATTACTTCAACGAGTAGTGGAGAACACGAACCCAGTACAAACAAGTATGATATCAATAACATCAACGGAACCCGAGTTTAGTGTGAATTTCCCTAGCCCAGTCCCCGTGAAGGAGATAGCGCTAGCAAAACTACGAGTGTATCACAGTTGGCCTAATATCAGATCAAAATCATTTGGTGGTCAACAACCCAATAATTCTTTAGTGTTTGCAAATAAGAATAAACCCGACGGAACCCCAGACTGGAACGTCGTTTCGATACCAACCGGATCATACCAAATTGAACAAATCAATAATGAATTCGCGCGTAGAATAAAATCGATTACTGGAAAAGAATCAAAAATCGCTATAACAGTTCATGAGCCGACACTATCATCCGCAATTGAGATAAGCACAGAAGGATACGTCGTAGATATCTATCAGAGTTCTATTAGAACCGTACTGGGATGGCCTGAAAAACCACCGGAAAAATCCACCACCGACTTAACCACGGATGTACAATCATATCATGAAATCAATCCCAGTTATCGAGATGATTTATCTGATATAAGAAAAGGAAAAATCGCCGATAGATTTATATTCACCAACAAAGACACATTGCAATGGGATTTTATCATTAAAAGAACAGCCGAGTCAACTGTTACTATTTCATTTACGCTAACTGACGTCCGTGGTTATTTTAATGAGATTAAACAATTATATGACACACAACTAGAACAACTACGGAAAACAAGATCGCAAAAACACGTTGAAATAATAAATCAACTTATATCGGACATGGAATATATCTATGAACTAATTATTCAAACAATAATTAATGACAACAGCGACAATAAACAACGATTCCTAACCGATTACAATATCACAGAAGACAATCTGCGTAATTTCAAGTTTCCGAAATACAACGCTGATGAATTAGCAAGAATTGTTAAAACCGATATCAAAGCGCTACAAAAATCAGATTCAACTGTCCTCCTCAAATATAATAATGACCCAGACGGTGGCGGCATGCATATTGCTCCTGAAAATGTGAATATTTCAACGGTGATTGCGCTTAATTTAGTATGTGATGTAATTGAAGGAAGCTATCAAATTAATCTAGAACAATCAAATCAAGCTCAGCAGGGATATATTCTTTATTCATTTGCACCAATAGCTCCTCCAGGATTCCTAATTATTGAAAACCCAATTAATCCTGTCTACATGCGATGCCATAATAATTCATTAACCAGAATTAATTTCAAACTCACCGACCAGTCAAATAATCTGATTGATTTACAAGAAGAGGTGTTAGCGATTAGTCTGTTTGTGAAATCATAAATGATTTTCGTCCTAAGGACTTTCATCATAAAGACTGGATCAAATCATTTATTATTTTTTGTTAACCTGTAGCAGCAGAGAGGGTGGATGACAACAAGTTGCGACCAAAATTAATTAAAAAATCGTAAAAGTCTCCGTTTTCATTTTTTTAGTTAAAATGAGATTTCGTAGGGAAGGCTCGTTAAAATTTCAATCAATTTTTTGTCTGAAAACGTTGTAGGGTTTGCCCCTGAGACATTTTTTTTGGTTAAAATGAGATCGTAGGAAGGATCGTTTTAATGATTCAATCAAAATTTTGTCTAAAAACGTTGTAGGGTTCAACCTCTTTTTGGTTAAAATGAGATCGTAGGAAGGCTCGTTTTAAGGATTTCAATCAAATTTTGTCTCAAAACGTTGTAGGGTTCACCCTCTCTGCTGCTCATCTTTTGCGTACCTGCGTACCTTGTTGAGAGACAAATCTTCCTTTTGAAGTTTCCCCAACTCACCAGGTAGCAAATTGTCTATGGGCGAAGGCATGGGTCTTAGCGCCTTTGACCCTGACCTTCGCTTCATAGCCCTCGTCTAAACTGACCAGACATACACGTAATAAGGTTACGCTGAGGCAATATATACCTACATCCTAATATTACGTCATGAGACAGTCCCGGCATACACGCTGCTTGAATTCGTCCCTTTACCTACGGCGAATCAAGGTCAATTCTAACGACCGGAAGCGAATCCTTCGTCCGTTTAGTAACTGGACTTCAACCGCCTCACCTGTGTAATCTCAAGGCTTGACATACCTACTATCTATCAAAGCCGGATAACTGCAGCCGGTATCATAAAGTACTGTCGCCTTCTCACCGTTAACCGTAATTATCGCTGTAGTAACTGCACTGTTTCTCGATTCTTAACAGTATTCGGAGTTACCAAATTTATCGTGGTCGGACGATACTTTCTACAGTCCTTAACGACATGGCCTGGTCTGTTGCAGCCGTAACACACTGGCTCACTTTTCCTCCCCGAGGTATCCTCTCTAGAGCCTGAGTCTTTCCCGACCCACGGAAATGTCCTTGGCGGGATTTCTTGCCCTGGCCTCCCACCATCCTGGCCACTTCGTCTCTGGGGTGCCACCTCAGTGGTCCTTCTATGCTCACCGTTTCCAGGTCAGTCGTTACCACTCCAAGTGGCTGGACGCACTTGCACGCTATCATAGCGGTCCGCCATCACGCTTATTTCATCCAAGGTTGAGAATTCACGCTCCGCAAAAAGCACAATTAAGTCTTTTCTGTAAATACATAGGACGTGCCCCTTCACAATTTCCTTACGTATTCCCTCATAAGTTAACGCGGTGCCAGACATTTTTATCCATTTATAAAAAATTACGCGTACTCGACTATGAAACTGTGCGTGTTTTTGTAGCTCTCTTCGACGAGTCTCTAAAAAGTTTCCGAAAGTGGACTAAAATCCTGTACAGTGACATGAACTCATATGTACAGGTAAATTGTGCGAGAACATGAAAAATTTGCATAAAGAGATCAGTTAGACTGGGGTGTCTACTATCTATGCTATTATATATAATAGCGATATAAATTCTAATTATTAAAAAAAGACTCAATAAAGAAATAAAAGGAATCAAAGTTCCAAAAATCAGAGAAGAGGTTAAAATGCTACAAGATGCAGATGATTGCACTAACTTTGTACAAGACCATCATTCCTATGTAAAACTATTACGGGAATTTGAATTATTTGGAAAGTATCATTGTCGAAAATAAATCCTGAGAAAACGGAAATCTTACTAATAGGAAACTGGAGATTACCAATCCCAATAGTTAAAGACCAAGTAAAGGCCCTAGGGATCTATTTTGCAAAGGGCGTGGAAAAACAAAACCTCAAGAAAATCAAGGGGAAAAAAAATGAAAATATCAAAACCTGGGCCCAATGAAAATAATGGAACGGGCCCAAGTAACAAAATGATTATATGAATGTGCACTTAAACTAAATTTTTAAATCAATAGACATAACAATCGGAGATCTAAAAAATTTAGATAATGAAATAATTAAATATTTATCGGGGTTTAAAACGCACTACATAAACAAGGACACATTATTTAATGACAGAAAGAGGATGGAGGCCTGGCACTCCCAAACCCCGTCCTTATAAAATACACCAACATTCTAAACAGATTTAAGGAAATGAAAGCAGAGCCAAAAATACCTAATCATGTTCTGTTCATATATTATTTCGGATTCTCTGTGAAGCAGAGAAATGACATATGAAAACAATAGGTTATCGAAACTACTAGAAGACCCACGAAAATTAAGATCAATAAAAGAATTACTAAATAAATATAGGGACAATAGAGAACTATGGGAAATAGATACAAAACAGCACACTAACTGCTTACAGATAGCACAATAAATAGGATAAAAAAAAGTCGAACATGAACACATAAACATCAATTAGTGCCTGGGGAAACTGGGTCAAGTTAGGGTCACTAAATATACAAAGCCTATACTTCAAATAAATGTATGACGCGTGGTTGACGGGAGAGGTTGAAGTGAGACGGCATGTGATCTGAGTATCGCCCAAATGTCCACTGTGTAAAAATTCACACATTCACCCCACCCCCCAAAAAAAAAATATGCCATGGTTGAATGTGAAAAGAATAGAAAGAAAATAGTTGACATAACACTAAAAATAAGAAAAACTCAATTATACAAACAAAAACATACTATATTTAGACGGAAACTTTAGCAAGAAATTAGTATATAACATCACATAGTTTATATTGGAAACTATGAGGGCAAATCATAATTTTTGGAACACATAACTAGGGTAGGAGCACAAGGGGGGTGGGGGTGGAAAGGGAACCTTAAGTGGAAAGTACGAGATGAGGATGTCAAAGGGCTAAATCACATGGCGCTACGCGAAGTGGACTGGCCCGTAAAAGAGTCGGGGGAATAAATCCTCTCAGAGAAACATGGTGCAGGCAACACACTAATACGATAAGTATAGTGTAGCATAGGAGTTTTGAAGTGTTTTCCCACTACGCATGCACTGAGAGAAAACAAGGTAAAAGTCGCTGGTGAATACTATTCAAAACCAGGCAATCTTGCATTTTCTCTTTCTCTGTGTAGTTCGGGAGCTACACAGAGAGCCCTGTTTAAAGGGCCAAATGAACGATAAGAAAAAAATTAGGAGCCTAAATATAAATAAATAGAGACGACCAAACTCGAGGCGGTTAATGTACAATTTAAATTTAATAACTGTACGGACCCGTCTCGAACACAGTCGTTCTCACAAGAAATAAATATTAAAAGGACAAAGATCGACACAATATAATAGCCATTAAAAACAATGTTTTTTAATTTTTTGGTAATTTTTTTCCACAAAAAATAAGACTTAGTGCACCGGACTTTGCCGGAAATTCAAAATTCAAAATAAAAAGTAAATGTATTAAATGACTTGAGGGGACATCTATCTGGTGCCTCTCAAAAACAAAACTAAAAAACCCACAGGAGTCTTGCCAACCAGGCTTATATACAAGGTTCGGGTTGGCTTTTGGCAACAAATAAATCTATTTTTTTCTACATGGCCCGATTGTAGAATTGGGGCTTTGGCAGAAGTGTGGGAGGACGCTTAACAAAGGTCAGCTGACCCACCAGTTCTAGTCTTAACTCTTCCCCCAATCCATTTATGGGTCTAGCCCATATGGAGTTCAAAGCACCAGCTAGATCTTGCAAACGAGGATTTGGGTAAATAATAAATCAACCAGGGCCCAGATATATAATTGTGGTCTTATGGGAGTGAATCTTTGCACCCTCTCCCAAAGTTCGGCCAACCCAACCCCCAAGCCCCTCCAACTGTGCTGCTCATGGGATGCAGTAAGAAATCTGCTATCAATCTTATAAGATTTTTAGTCAATAATAAAATTTGCTTGGTCTGAATGAATAAGTAAATAAACGATATATTTAATCTCGCCGGTGAAAACATCATAGTTCGTTCCTCATAGCGAATTTTTCGTATCTGTAACTCGGCAAATTTCAAATTTAAATGTAACTAAAAGTACCTAATTCGTTTTAAGCACTTTGTGTGACACGAATTTGTAATTTGTAGATGCATTTAATAATACTGACCTGAAAATTAAAAGAATTTTAAACAATCGATATTCAATATGAAATGAACTTTTTACTTCGTCAATTGTTAAAATACACTGAATGAAAGATATATTGTATTCACATGTACCAAGAAAATATCATATCTTTATTTTGCTACAGACCGTAATAATCTTGATAATTCACTCTATTGGAATACGAATTGTCACTGCTCGTCAATATATATATATATATATATATATATATATATATATATATATATATATATATATATATATATATATATATATATATATATATATTGAGAATATTTTGACCAAAAAATTTACATATTCTATATGTAAGCAAGTTTGTGTGTTGTTTTTTTTTTTTTAAGGTTTAACGCCATTTTTCAGCTCGCAATAGGCTATACATGGCGGCCAGTATTATTGGAGGAAGAACATGGGGGAAAACACCGGAAAGAACCACCGACGCAAGAGAAGCTACTGGCAAGCCTTCTCACATAACTACATTAGCCGAATCTTAGAACCCACGCAAACAGAGGTGAGACGGCAGTAATCCGTAACGGAAAGCGCAATAGACCACCCCTTAGAAGCACGTTAGTGGTCAATACGTATAAATGGCATTACTCATACTATCGAATTGAGTTAAAATCCAACAATAGACATGTTATTTTTTTAAATCTTGTTTTGTTCACCTTTTTAAGTGATGTTGTAACTTGCAATGAGATGGTGAAGTATGATTTCTGGCTATATTTTCTATGTGAATGTACACAAACACATACAGCTCATAAACGGTAGACGCTTTTCATTATCACGCGGGATGCTGCAAGAAATGTGCTAATTCAGCCTGTGATAAATATTGGAGCAAATTTTAGAACATCAAATAAGTACATTTGATTGCTTTTAGTGATTAATAGACATATTGCACTAAAATATATTTGTATCAACCCGATTAAACATGCCGGTTATTAGCTCATTTGAAGCATATTTCTAATTGAGGACACTTCAATATATGGGATGGGAGGAGGATTGTTTTCATCTTCTCATTGGTACAAAAACTTTTATGAACACACACTTTTAGAAGGAATTTAAAAAAATATTATAGCTTGAAAACAATAGTGCAGCTTCGTTTTTATAGTGTATTAGCTGCCTATGACATTTTTTTTAAAAATATATAAATAATCACGTTTGGAAATGGATGAGCAGACGTTGAGTTTTAAAGGCATATATTTATGATTTTGATAATCTGAAGATATACTGTAATTGTATTCCTTTGTTTTGTTTGGTATAACAACAGGACAGTTACAAATACTGTCGCCTTAATACTGGATTAGACAGAATATGTGTGTGAAGATTATAACACCATAGCGATGCGGATAAACATACGTATTACAGTTGTAAAATGCATATGTTTATTAATCTGATCATTTTAATATATAATTTTAGTTTAATAATTTGTTTGGGATAACAATATTGCACTTAGAAAAAATGTCGCCTTAATGCTGAACTAGACAGAATATGTGTGTGAAGAGTCTGTCGCCATAAGGTTGTTGTGACTATGACAGTTGCGTGTTGACATTAAGGCGACACGGTATTAAGGCGACACATGTGTGTTTTCATTCGTAAATATTTTTTTATTGTTAAACATGAATATTTAAGCTTGATAATCGGAATTATAAATTATTTTGATGAATTCATATACAAATACGTGCTGCAGTTTAATAACACAACATGATGTAATTCTGTCACCCTAATGCTGCTCTGTGACATGTGTCGCCCTAACGCTGGTTACCTACTTATGTGTGTGTTTGTGTGTCTGCATTTCATTGCATTCATTGGATTCATATGTAGTAAGGTTTTGTTAAAGTCATAGAAATAAACCTTTGTGTACTTAGAAGTTCGCAAACCTCTGCTTGAGGTCCACATCTTTGTTGGGGAGTGATATAATTTGTTTATTATAATTGATTTTCAACGGCCATCAAATACCCGTATTACATATGAGGTCAACCAGATCAGACGAGAAAGTACACATACTTTAATGTTCTGAATAAACCTTACGTTAAAGAGATCGGTTCTAGAATAAATTAAAATCAGCTTTCAATAAACGGAGTGAATATGCGAACCCTAGAGTGCTTGGTACTGTAACGAACAAAATGTACTTTTTAGACGTCCACTCTTACTCGTTCGGTGTCGGGACAATCGAGTTAAAACTGGGTTTTACCAAGGAGAATACGGGTCACCCTTGTCCATACATTAACCATAAGCTGAATATAATAACTGACCGCAGATGATGCAAAATATCAGATTGAAAAGAACACCAATGTAAATGCAAAACTAAAAAGGCCAATTCGAAGAAATTATATTTCAACGCGATTATCAAGGTATTGTCTGTTAACCCACTAATCGTTTACACACATTGGGTGAATTTAAATTTGCAAACAGCCTGTTTACAAAAACATTTTATTTTCTTTGATACACGGGCGGCAACCACTATTAGCTACTTGTTTACCTTTGCATGGGGTAAAGGTAATCGAGATGACTGCACAATCGGGGTATTATATAAAATTTCTCAATGAATGAGGATAAAAAGGTAACATTTGCTGTTTGACGTCAATGCTGTGGTTGTTGAAAATTCTAATAATCTTATATTGTTCACCTGTGAATCATGCATTTCTTTTTCTGAATCATTCGCACCTACAATGTTCTGATAGAATTGTTTATGTCGAATAACAATCGCGAAGAAAACTGTAGCATTATAATAAAGTGAGCTTGCGTAAATACAAAACACACGTATTATTTCTTAGATTAAAAGATAATGTATTTAAATGTTACTTTATTTTTCTCACCATTTGAGTCCTCATATCACATGATTTACAGTTCTCACCATTTGAGTCCTCATATCACATGATTTACAGTTCTCACCATTTGAGTCCTCATATCACATGATTTACAGTTCTCACCATTTGAGTCCTCATATCACATGATTTACAGTTCTCACCATTTGAGTCCTCATATCACATGATTTACAGTTCTCACCATTTGAGTCCTCATATCACATGATTTACATATCATCTCGGATATTATTATGTCTGATACGAATCGGATTTTTTAGACGATGTAGAATGTTTGCATACTTCTTTTGACCTCAAATATTCACATCTTTTTCTGTAGATAAAAGATTTGCCTCATCAAAATATGGTCGTGAATGCATCTTTTGCATCATATATGTATTTACATTGGTCTCATCGGTAAGTAATCCGTTTATGTGGTATGGACAACGGTTTATTTGGCTCCAGGGCAGGGTATTTCTATGTCATTGGTAGGATAATGACACGACTTGTTTTAGAAATTACATTTTTGGCTGTAAAAGGTTACAAGCTATTTCAAATAGATCTAAAATTACACACGAAAGAATGTGGATTGATAGAACTTTGAAGTGCACATATAATCAGTGCTTTTCGTCGGTGGCTTTATTTTTCTTCTTTTTTTTTTTTTTTTTTTTTTTTTTGTTTGCTGTTGTACGGGTTTACGTCCGGCAGGTTATATATGGCAGCAGTCTATGTGATGGAAGAAGAACATGAAAATACCCCAGGAAGCACCACCTACCCATGATAAGCTAATGTCAAACTTTGTGTCCTTGTGTAAGGTACTTCGTGTCGATTGCTCATCACACCATGATCTTTTTGTGTTGATTTGCTGTAAAACACCCAACAAACAAATAAGACCAGTTGCTTAATTTAGACTCTTGCTCGATGAAATCGGTCAAAGGAGTCATATTTAATGTTTATTACAGCAGACAATCTTGGTGATATGCAGGTATTTTTGGTGATGACTGATTTGAACGGGAATTTTTAAGAAATGCATGTAGAAAAAGTCATATGGAGTTTGGTTACATGCTTTATCGATAAATCTATTTACCTATTTACAAACTGGTGTTAACCGGGTCTCTGAACTTCGTTCATTGGTCTTGACTTTTTGAGTTTTCAACCTGAAGGATTTCGTTACAAAGAGACACTAATCTTCTCTGTTGGAGGTGAGTTTAGTGGTAACTTAGCCTCGGGATCGATAAAAGCTCTTCTGTGTAAATTTGTGACGCCACTAATGAAGAAGACGCTCTTGTCCCTTGTCCCTAAGAAATCTTTGGCATATTGAATGAGACTGTCTTTGTAGTCAGGGAACTGTTTACTCAGCGACACAAGTTTCAAAGATAATAATACGTTTTTCTTTTTGATAAAGGAGGCCTAGTTTTTGATGTAAAAATTCCTTTACAATGCCATTTTTCAATTGGTATTGTTTATAAAGCTGGATGTTTATTGGACAACTTCAGTCGCTACTTCCATACGTTTTCTTCATTTGAGTTCAATTAATTATGAACATTTTATGACACGTTCTGGTTTTTATTTAAATAAAATATTAATAGTTAGAATGTTTTTCAACCCCACATCTAGCCCCGAATAAAGATATATTTTCAGGATAATTGGTGTAAACATTTGATCATAAATCCATAATACCTAAAATTACAAGTACACCACTGTTGTCCCTATTTTCAAGTGCGTTCCATTTTTCCGTAGGTAGACAGTATTTGACCACGGCTTTTTTATTAGCTACCTAATTTACTTTGATAATATTCCAAGCTTTTCTTTCTCTCTGATACCTAATTCACAATTTCTTCTGAGCTACTTTTGGATCTAATGTCCGATACAGGTGAGCTACCACTGCTGACAGAAGACTTGCATTCATTATTTTAGGAATGGCACTTTTTGTAAGAATATTTTGAATGGCATGGAAAAAAAATGTACGAATATTTATATAGTACTCGTAACCACGCCTACCTAGAGACTAAGATGCCAATATTGACTGTAGTGTGTGTGTGTGTGTGTGTGTGTGTGTGTGTGTGTGTGTGTGTGTGTAAGCGTCTATATGACGTTTTTCCTCTCAGATCCTACTGACATTTTCTTACTATGATATAATTTCGAAGGCTTATGTTTCCACATAATGCACAACATTTAGTGATCCTGTTAGGATAGATTTTTTGGTAAAATTAATAAGATTGCAATTTTCTTTAAATTGTATTTAAGTAATGTTTTATTCATTTATATTAAAGTAAGTTCTAAAATATATTTAGATTAATTTCATTTATTTCCAAAGCACAACTATATTTGTTAATAGAATGAAAATAGTTGCTTTGCAAGCGAAAAAAGGCAATGTATATAGCCGCACTACATAAAACCAGTAAAGATAATTTAAAGCTTTGCCAATGTACAATATGTGTGGAACTGTATTACAGAGGAACATTATACATGCCATATCGCTGATTTAGCTGGAAACTCCTAGATTATATCAGTATAAACATATATTCTGTAACCCAGACATTGACGAATACATGCCATATCGCTGATTTAGCTATAGATTCTATCGGTGAAGACATATATTCTGTGACCCAGACATTAGCGAATTACCAATTCGGTTAATAAAAGTAGAATAACCTTTCTCTAAAGAACTTCTGTTAGTGACGTAAAACAAAATGGTTCTTATCTAATGATGAACAGACGTCACTGCTGGCTTAGTATATTAAGGGATTACCATATTGCTCAGGTCAGTTCTTTATACTTAGAAGCTAGCGGGATGTTCGTTTTTTTTCATTAGAGGTAAGAACTGTATATGTCGTAACTTCTTTTAGAAATAGGTATTTTTAATGTTTGAGATTTTAATGGCAAAATTGATATGTTTGCAACATTGCTACTGAATTCTTTTATTTACAATATATTGTCATAGAATGTTTTATGTTTTAAAGAATTCATATTTAATTATATTTATGTAATTTTTATGATAATAGTTGAATTCGCTACCAACTTCTTGTTTAGATTTAATGTTAAAATAAAGTATTCTTTAAGCAAAAAAGAATAATATCTAGCAACATATTCTAAATCAATATTCTATTTTAAAATGAGTAAAATGCATTTCCTCAAATTAAATGTTGCATTAATTACAGTTATTACATTTTATACTTTTGGCTACCTTGAAATTGATCGCGAATCAACTATTTGTATAATATTCTAAAATGCAGAAGTTATACGAATGAATGAAGTTGGAAAGCTTAATAAGGAAAATATAATATGTATTTCATGAATTTTGATTATAACGTTTTAAGATGTGTTTCTAGAATGTAGTAATATATATGTGTGTTGATTATTTAAAAGTCACTTATACTTAGAAGCATGCGGGATGTTCGTTTTTTCATTACAGATGTAGCTGTATCTTATCATCGTGGCGACACTTTTTCTTCTCTCTCTCTCTCTCTCTCTCTCTCTCTCTCTCTCTCTCTCTCTCTCTCTCTTGTTATAACAACATATTCATAACAAGAGGATGGATAATATTACAGATCTCTAGACCTCTCGCAAAGCCAATGTCCCCAAGATGTAGCCGTATCTACAGCGTTATGAGTGACTCTTTCTTTTGAGAGAGTTATTTCATAAAAGTTATGGAGAAGATTCTTGAAAAAAACGACATTAGTGGACTAACATCATAAATAAAGTTTTCCGTACCAGAAAGAAAATAGATGTCTGTCTTCTTATTCCAGCTACGATTCCGTACCTGAATTTTCCCCAAGACATTTCCATCATCTGGTGACATCCTTTATCTGGGAACTCATTCCTTTCTTGTTCCTACCTTCCCGAGTTCCCAGCATGTGTTTATGAGAACGAACCATAATCCTTCCAAGAAAACTTCTCATAAAATGTTTCATAAAAGTTCTCAGTAGAAAAGTAGAGAATCATAAAAATCCTACTAATTTTCCCAAAAGCTTTTTATAGTAGATGCGTTGCCAGGTAAATGTTCTTCCTGTAAATTAAAACCTTGTTCGCAAAATGGCAGATTTTGATATAACCACCAGCCCAAAATGTGAGGAACTTAAATTGGCTTGATGTTCATTTCAAGTCCTAACATGATTGCAAGACTATACTTCTTAAACTGACCCAGACGCGAACTTTTGCCTAGGGCCCTAACCTCGGAGGGGGCCCCGACCAGGGACCGAAATGGTACACATTGAGGACACAACTTTGTTTTTTTTTGCTAAATTACCAAAAAGGGGCCCCGATTCTGTTAACTGTCTTCGGGCGCTGTGTCTCTGTGTCCGGGTCTGAAATAACCTTTGGAATTAATATAGGTATAACAAAATTGCATGTGCATGGATTAAAGCTTAACTTTAAAAAAAGGGCACATCATCATCAGATGTATCAGGCATGTGCAATATCCTCTAGGAAGAGGTCCTGATAACGATTTTAAAATATACCCGTATGACGAAAATATAGCCTGTTAAGATCAGGCCGGATAACGATTTTTAAATATACCCGTATGACGAAAATATAACCTGCTAAGATCAGGCCGGATCATACATTGCACATGCCTAAAACATATCAAAAAGTTTTAAATTGATAGGCGCCACGATTTTGAATGATACCATTTAAAGGATTTGTTGTTTACATTTATATGTTGTTTTTTATTTTGAAAAGTTGTTGCTTTTTATTTAATTTTATTATTTGTTTTACAAGCTGTGTTTGTTTTGCTTGTCTAATGCCATTATATAAAATTGATATTAAAAAAAAGAACAGCTTTGGTATTATAGTTTTGTTGGAAATACTGTGAACTCCTTTTATGAAGAAGATGAATGAAATGAAAAATACGATATTACGAAAGACACCGTAGTGTCACTTCCTGGTGTTTTATATACTATTTTGCTTCGGTTATAAAGATATTTATATACACAGCCCTTAGTACATAACATTTTTGAAAACAGCACGATAAAAACTAACTACATGAAACAGACATTCCCACAATATTTTTAAAATCTGCCACAATCCTGCCATCTAGTAAATATTTCATGGACAATACACGGATTCCTTCATGAAAAACAGATAGTTTCCGCGGTGAAATTGAAACACTGAGAATGGATCAGTTTCATTTTGTTGTCTCAGGTGTGTCATGTAGAAATATATCTAATTAGAGATTGTGTAATGGCCTGATTCACTCAAGTTCTACAAAAAAAAAAAAAAAAAAAAAGAGGTGAAACTAAATAAAGGTAAATTTGTTCCAGTAAGAACAACGTGTGTTCAACCGTTATAGGATCAGTCCCACAGGACAAATCACATTTACCTATAAGCCAGATATATTTCAAATTATGGTATGTGGTAATGTATGTGTCCAGTGACGACGCGAGGGTTCAAGGCAAGCAGGGACAATATTCTTTTGTTGTGCCCCCATTTTGTACTCCATAGAACAGTCATTAAGTCAGTTGCCGAATTTCCTCCTTCTCTCCCTCCTAATTTCACTATCACAGCCCCCAACTCACAGCCCCCTCAATCGTATGTAAGGGCAGATTTAGAAATATTATTTAAGGTGAACGTAAACAGGTAAACGATGGTGTGTTGGATACAAACCTTCGTGGAAGCCCAGAGGGGCGTAGCTCCCAGATGCCGGCGTGAAACGTTGCATTGAATCCATAAATACAATCAAACATATACTCAATCAGGCTCACAATTAATTTAATGAAATAACAAGAAATTAAACATGAAAGACATGTAATGTATTTGTCTACTCGTGTCATTTCATGCTGCACTAATTAATGGGATATGCCGTCCTTGTACTCCTACGGTATGTGTCTAAGTATCGTTCTATCGACGTAAAGGAAGGAATAATTTAATACAAATTTTGAAGAAGAAAATAAAAAACATAAGATAGTACGATTCATATCATTGCTTCTATTTTTGTGGTCATAAAAATCCATTCCTTTATATTGTTTTACCTTTGTGTGCAAAGGTTGTATTGAGTACACATGATTTTGTGTATTGTACTGGTGTAGCAGGTGACTTGGAATTTCACCAACTTATGTACAAAGGTATTACACATCCACGCATATATTTTTGCAGGGAAACATTTGTACGCATGTTTTAGAAGATTTTGTCCACCCCGAAATTGATTTTTTTAACAATAAATTGTGTTAAACTAAATTATCCAAAACCGTGACCCAGAGACATAAAATGATACCAAAGTGTTACTCAATTACAAAACCTATAATGTATTCCACTTTTCAACTATAACGCCAATATAATCGGTATTTTAGTTATCTTGCGAATCTTTAGAAACATTTTATCAATACCAAAAAGGTGACTCTGCAGATTCTACTATGAATATAATCAGTCCTTGCTCCTTTTTGAATCATTATGTTGGTGTAAATATTTTTGTGAATATCCGCAGTATCAAGTTCATCATTCAAAGATAAATATCAGGGACAAGGTAAACATTGATTTTTGTCTTGTATTCAACCCAATCAAGTTACACATCAGCAGTGCAAATTGATCCTAGATCGATTTTTTGTCTTTTATTGAATAAAATCAAGTTAGACATAAGTTATAGCTGGAGCGTCATTCAACGTCTCCGATTATTGTTGTATTGTTCGTAGGTGAGGTAGAAATGATGAGGCATTTATATTTGCTCATATTCACACCTCCAGCTAGCTCGTTGGCACAATTACGTTGAACACATTTATTGCTTACCAAATAAATCTGGAAGACATGTTTCGAGACATATGTAGAAGACCAACTTTGATTTCTCGCCTTTTAAACAGTCTTGTGCACATTTCTACGTCATTTTGCACTCTTCGGACATATGTTGGTGAAAGTGTCGTAAGTCTGGTCATACAAAAATGTTTTATGCTGACAAGTGATGTTTTCTTTGCTTATTTCTGTATGAATGTGAATGACCACATTAGATTTTCATACCACCGGCTTTTCAAGTTTTGAGAATGTTTTGGACTTCAACTTTTGTGAAAACATTGTTAGCACAATTGTACTAAAAGGGTTTGACTTAGACGATATATATTCTTTGCGTTGACTTGATTAGATAACATGGTTGCGTTGATATGAATATGTAAATGACCTGATCTAGAATTTGTGTTCTTTTACTATTCTCTGGAAAAAAGTCAGTATCGTAAACTATTTTGACTTTCACTAGTTTGACATTATCGAGGTTATATGTCCCTTACAAGTATATTTCAATTTTGACTCAGTAATTCGTGCGAGTAGGCATTGTTCTTGCTAGAGGTGGTCGTTAAACATTATCCATCCTTCAGTTCAATACAATAAAACCGGCTCCCCTTTCAATAGCTCGAAACTACTACACGTTTATAAATTTTTATGACAACATTGGGAGAGATGGAAGCAAAATCCATTTTTTGGTGACTGGATTATAACACCTCGGAGAATAACAATCGGTTTTCTGTGATTGGTTGAAATAGAGATGATAGTTTTATTTTTATATATTGTATAAGCATGTTACAAAATGCAAGATGCAACAGTACAAAGAACACTATTTTATTGAAAACTGAGAGAAAATGTATAACGAGTATGCGTCCTGTTTTCGATGAAGATAAAATGTCTGACCCGACAGGATTTCGCATCACCATATCAATCTCGAAAAGGAAATGCGGAACATGTTCGCTTATCTAACTAGAAAATATGTCAAAGATAGTTGCCAAACATGGTCTACGCTGTCAAAGATAAGTGTCAAACATGGTACACACTGTCAAAGTTGCCAAACATGGTCTACGCTGTCAAAGATAAGCGTCAAACATGATATACACTGTCAAACTTGTGTAAAAGTAAATTTATCTACGAATGTGTTCAAATTAATGTCAATTGAAATTGCGTTGGTAAGCGTTAGACCAATATAACGTACAAAAGGAGGGTAAGATGAACACACACACCCCACCCATACATACATACACCCCCCCCCCCACATACACACACACACACACACACACATATATATATATATATATATATATATATATATATATATATATATATATATATATATATATATATATATAAAGCATGTTCACTGGTCCACCTAGAAAATGAAAGTAGTTATCAAGATTTCATGTGAGTACATCACTCACTTTCCTCTTTAGGGGAATTTTCGTCGTTTTGAAAAATGTGACAAAGATCTTCCTGAAAAAGCGTGCAAAAAACATTAAATTCGAGTTTTAAAAATTGATGTTTTTGTGTTAGCACACATACAATTATAACATATGAAAGACTTTGTTTTTTTTTTTCTCATTTCGGAAACCAGAGAATACGTTAATAGGTGCCTGGATATTGCCATGGTAGAGCAGATAATCCTCCATCCCCCCGTCTCAAACTTGACTGTGGATACAACCTTGTTAAAATGTCGGTATTTGCCCGTTCGTGGTCAGTATTTCGTCGCTTAATATCTTTTTTACAAATGTCATATGATTGCATCCATGCCTTTAATTGTATACATCTCTATTCAAACTTGTTCTGTGAAAGCAAACATATATATTTGTAGTGTTCTGAAACTCAAACACTCCGTCATCCCCAGTTCAAAGAAGTTCAAAAGTTTGACCACTGTCGCCTAATTTGGCAAAGTAGGTTATTTTAACTAGGCCGCATGCAAACAAAGAGCTGTATAATAGTAACGACCAAAGGTTAACACGAGACCAATTCATACACCACACTTAATCTGAATAGCAAACAGTATACCGACGGGAATAACACCATATGATATGATTTCGTCACGCAAGAAAACATTATAAGAACAACAGGAAATTAAGAAGGAAAAAAATCACTAGATAGAGATGGACTCTCAGCAAAGTAAGGGAAATGAGACAGGGAGGTGTCATGGCGCGGGGGTGAAGATTTATATATTTGTGTTGCCCACTGTCATGGGGTTGCATAAATATAATAAGAAATAATATAACCCACCCCTTTTTGTTACTCGTTATCTAAGAGATGACCGCCCTCGATATAATTACCAAGGTTCGAGTAAAGATAAGTGGTGAAACTTATAGATGGAAATAGATATAGTGATCTGAAAAAATATAATGAACAAACAAATACGAGCCCCAGTAGAGATAAACAATTTAATCAATTACATAAACAATTGTGAAAATTCCTTTCATTAAGAATATACTCTGCTTTTAGAAATACAAATTCCACCGAATTACAATAAAACTCAAATAGATTTAAATGAACTAGCAGATCTGTTACTGATAGCTTTAGTTCATCATAGGATCGAGTTAAACAATCGAAGTCAACGCTATGTACGATTTCATAACCTGCTAGTCCTCAGCTTTCCGCTTCCTCAAAGATGATACTTGCTACCATCCGTCTCGGGATACAATCTGAACACGTTAGAATTTTAGCACTGGGCAAAATTTCCTCACAGGTATATACGTCTCACTGCACTTCCCTCTCTTTCTTTTTCTCAGCATACGTCTCAGGTTACGTAACATCAATACTTTTAAAAAGCTATTTTCTCCCTTTGTGGTTTCGTCACCCAGCCAGTAGTAGCGGCTTGCCTGGACCACACCTTTTTACGAATAAACCTCTTTCAAATTCCGCTCGGAGCCTGTAGTGAATTTTATCTCTTGTCCTCTCACAGTAAAAACTTCAACTTCAATAAGGGCGATATTAAATCCCATTAATCTAGTGTGAAAACACGTCCATTATTTAACGTGACCAATCAGTATCAAATAGTTTTGCTGCCCTTTCTTTCAGAGTCGCTAAAGTCGGGTCAGCCTGACCTGGCAGTATTAAGTAGCAGAAATTCAGCGGTTTCTCAATTTTGACAACTTTCCCATGAAAATGAAGTCTACCATGTCCCTAACAATCAGTCTGGCTGCTGGATAAACAACAACTCTAATTAGACAAACAGTCACACTATAAAGGAACAATACCATACGCGGCAGTATAGCGATATGATACGCGCGTCTCCGTAAATCTAATTAATGGTTCTCTCCTCTCAACTAACGTATTCTTGATAGATCGCCAGAACTTCCCCCTTCACATAGGCCCCTCCTTGAAGAATAAAATCGGTATTTTACTCTCCAAATTTGTGGAGATCTAATCTGGTTCAGTTACACGTCCTGAGGTGACCCCTTCACCTCAGTCGTCCCTATTCTACTTAAGCAGCCAGCCCCTACATTCTAGCTGCCTTTAATATAGCGTACATGAATTTGGTATTGTTGCAGAGATAGTGACCATCTCATTAATCGTCCATTTGTCAACTTAGCTTGGAATTTAGATATCTCAAAGATAATAGCCAATTATTCCATATCAGAGACCGAATAATTACGCTCTGCAGTTGATAATTTCCTGCTACTGTATACAACTTGGAATAAGCATTCGTCATGTTCTTGCAATAACACTGCCCCTAAACCTCTATCACAAGCGTCCGTACGTAAGACAAAATCTCGTGTCACATCAGGCAATTTCACTAATTGCGTCTGAAGTCAGTCTCTCCTTTAACGTCTGAAATGCTCGTTTACATGCGTCTGTCCATACTAATTTAATCGGAGCTTTTTTCCAAGCCAAGTCAGTCCATGGGCTTGCAATAGCGCTGAAGTTAGCAACATATCGTTGATAATACCCTGCAAATCCCAAGAATGATCGAACTTCCGTCTTAGTGGTCGGTCGTACTGCGTCCATATGTTTGTCGACCTTTGAACTATCTGGGGCCAACGTTTCTTCACTAAGGGTATGACCTGAGTAGGTTAGTTTCCTAAACCATATATGGCACTTAGATGGTCGTGTTGTTAGTCAAGTTTGTCGAAGTCGCTCTTAAAAGTTTTTTAGTAAAATGATATGTTCGTCCCATAAAGCTGTCACTAAGAGAAAATCGTTCATGAAGTTCGAAACTCCAGTCCCCCTTAATAGTTCAAGTAAATTACGCATTATTCTGGTGAAGACGCTAGGCGCATTCTGGACCCCGACTGACATGACTACCCACTCGTAGGTCCCATATGGAGTTGCGAAGGCAAGTCTTGCTCTGTCTTCACTTCGAACTAGAATTTGCCAGTATCCCTTGGACGATCGATTTTTGAAAAATATTTCGCACTGGTCACTCCGGCAAAAATGGACTCAGCGTGAGGTAAACGCTCTACCTGGAATTCCGTGATCCTGTTAAGTCTTAAGTGCCACTCGCTAACACTTGTCGCATGACAACAGAACAAAAACAACCTTCTAACATCCCCAAGCACACCTGGCCAGTAGAGCTCCTTCACCAGCTTATCTCTGGTCTTCGCCACGACCATGTGGTTTCCAAGAAGACACTCATATGCCAGCCTAAGCACTTCTCTATTTGCTTTGCTACGGACACCAAAACTTGCTTGAACGTATCGGTCTCTTTCTTGGCGTACCGATACAAAATACCGCGTTTCGTCGCAAACTTCACCTAGCCGTCGTACCTGCGTACCTTGGTGAGAGACAAATCTTCTTTTCGAAGTTTCCCCAACTCACCAGGTAGCAAATTGTCTATGGGCGAAGGCATGGGTCTTAGCACCTTTGACCTTGACTTTCGCTTCATAGCCCTCGTCTAAACTGACCCGACATGTAAAGGGATACATGTCATAAGGTTAGGTTGAGGCAATACATACCTACACCCTAATATTACGTCATGAGACAGTCCCGACATATACGCTGCTTGAATTCGTCCCTTCACCTACGGCGAATCAAGGTCAATGCTGACGACCGGAAGCGAATCCTTCGTCCGTTTAGCAACTGGACTTCAACCGCCTCACCTATGTAATCTCAAGGCTTGACATACCTACTATCTACCAAGGCCGGATAACTGCAGCCGGCATCATACAGTACTGTCGCCTTCTCACCGTTAACCGTAGCTATCGCTATAGTAGTCAACTGCACTGTTTCTCGATTCTTAACAGTATTTGGAGTTATCAAATTTATCGTGGTCGGACGATACTTTCTACAGTCCTTAACGACATGGCCTGGTCTGTTGCAGCCGTAACACACTGGCTCACTTTTCCTCCCCGAGGTATCCTTCTCTAGAGCCTGAGTCTTTCCCGACCCACGGAAATGTCCTTGGCTGGGATTTCCGGCCCTGGCCTCCCACCATTCTGACCACTTCGTCTCTGGGGTGCCACCTCAGTGGTCCTTCTATGCTCACCATTTCCAGGTCAGTCGTTACCACTTCAAGTGGCTGGACGCACGTACGCACTCTCATAGCGCTCCGCCATCACGCTTATTTCATCCAAGGTTGACAATTTACGCTCCGCAAAAAAACACAATTAAGTTTTTTTCTGTAAATAATTAGGACGAGCCCCTTCAAAATTTCCTTACGTATTCCCTCATAAGTTAACGTGGTGCCAGACATTTTTATCCATTTATAAAAAAATTACGCGTACTCACTTTGAAATTTCGCGTGTTTTTGTATCCCTCTTCGACGAGTCTCTAAAACCTTTCTAAAAGTGGACTAAACCCCTGTACAGAGACATGAACTCGTATGTACAGGTAAATGGGGCGAGAACATGCAAAATTTATATAAAGAGATCAGTGAGACAGGGGTGTCTACTATCTATGCTATTATATATATAGCGATATAATTTCTAATTATTAAAAAAAGACTAATAAAGAAATAAAAGGGATTAAAGTTCCAAATATCAGAGAAGAGGTAAAAATGCTACAAGATGCGGATGATTGCACTAACTTTGTACAAGACCATAATTTCTATGTAAAACTATTACGGGAATTTGAATTATTTGGAAAAGAATCCATGTCGAAAATAAATCCTGAGAAAACGGAAATCTTACTAATAGGAAACTGGAGAAGTAAACAACACGGATTACCAATCCCAAAAGTTAAAGACCAAGTAAAGGCCCTAGGGATCTATTTTGCAAAGGGCGTGGAAAAGCAAAACCTCAAGAAAATCAGGGAAAAAATAAATGAAAATATAAAAAATTGGGCACTTACTCCATTGTGCCTAATGGAACGGGACCAAGTAACAAAAAGATTATATGAATGTGCATTTAAACTGAATTTTTAAATCAATAGACATAACAATCGAAGATCTAAAAATTTTAGATCATGAAATTATTAAATATTTATCTGGGTTTAAAACGCACTACATAAACAAGGACACATTATATAATGACAGAAAGAGGATGGAGGCCTGGCCCTCCCAAACCCGGTCCTTATAAAATACACCAACATTCTAAACAGATTTAAAGAAATGAAAGCAGAGCCAAAAATACCTTATCATGCTCTGTATATATATATATTATTTCAGATTCTCTGTGAAGCAGAGAAATGACATAAAAACAATAGGTTATCGAAACTACTAGAAGACCCACGAAAATTAAGATCAATAAAAGAATTACTAAATAAATATAGGGACAATAGAGAACTATGGGAAATAGATACAAAAACAGCACACAAACTGCTTACAGATAGCACAATAAATAGAATTAAAAAACAAAGTCGAACATGAACACATAAACATCAATTAGTGCCTGGGGAAACTGGGTCAAGTTAGGGTCATTAAAAATACAAAGCCTCTACTTCAAATAAATGCATGACGCGTGGTTGACGGGAGAGGTTGCAGTGAGACGGCATGTGATCTGAGTAACGCCCAAATGTCCACTGTATAAAAATTCACACATTCCCCCCAAAAAATATGTCATGGTTGAATGTGATAAGAATAGAAAGAAAAGAGTTGACATAACACTAAAAATAAGAACAACTCAATTATATAAACAAAAACATTCTATATTTA
Source organism: Unio delphinus (assembly GCA_029339505.1). NCBI lineage: Eukaryota > Metazoa > Mollusca > Bivalvia > Unionida > Unionidae > Unio > Unio delphinus. The sequence goes on from JAQISU010000055.1 coordinate 27,598,964, forward strand.
GACGGAAACTTTAGCAAGAAATTAGTATATAACATCACATAGTTTATATTGGAAACTATGAGGGCAAATCATAATTATTGGAACACATAAAGCAGCAGAGAGGGTGAATCCTACAACATTTTTTGTTTTTATTTTTGATTATACCCCCTCCAAATAACACTAGACCCTTCTCGCGAAAAATGACAGTGAACATGGGATTCGCATTCGCGAATCACAAACTGTCGCAACGTCGTTGTCACTCACCCTCTCTGCTGCTATGGGTTAACCGAATATTTTATCAAGTCCGATACGATATCGTGTCCTAGGGTCTGCTAAATTTATTGTCACAAATCCGTGTTGTTTTGACTGAGCGTGACTAAAGAAATTTCTAAACTGATTTTGATTCATATCACCGCTGCACCAAGTTTGATGAATATTTCGTAGCGTATGAGTATCAACGCCGTTAAATACACACAACACATTGCAATTATCTCTGATCACTTTTGGTATTTGTGTGTACCGTTGAGTGACATAGATCACATCAGTGTTTTTATGCCTGCCTCGGGAAAATATTCTAGCAGGATTTTTTTGATTATCTAACATGATATCATCGTATACCACTAAATTGTTAATACTTCCATCAATAGCATCAATGCTCGGGGCTTCCTCTATATCAGTAATAAACTCAATAAAATCTTCATCGATTTGAAATTCTTTTGCTTTCTCGTTAAAATCCTTTAGCACTTCATAGCATCGCTGATCGTCTACACTCGGGGCTATTAAATACAATTTGTTCCATTTCATCCATCTCGTTATCAAATTAAGTAGCAGTTGTGTCTTTCCGCTTCCAGATGGTCCGATTATAATCATTCTAATTGAATTCGGCAACATTTCATGATGTTTAATAGGTTCCCGTCGTCGGGTAGCTGAATAATCAATTATATTCATGCCGTTATATATAAATTATGGATCTATATTGTGTGAAGTGTAAAAAACGTACTGGCACAGATGACTTGACGACGATTACAACTAAAAATAACCGATCAGCGCTTTCTGGTAAATGCGTACAATGTAGTACAAAGAAATTTAGATTTGTTTCTAAACCCAAGGAACTCAAGGAACCTTTAAAAAAAAACGAGGAGGTGATATCGCAGCCAAGCTAACTAAACTCCCTGGAACCCCATGGGCAAAATACCCTGGAGAAAAGCACCTTCCAGGATATAGCTACTGTGGACCGGGAACAAGACTTGATATCAGACTCAATGATCAAAATCAGCCCCGACCCGGTGAGGAACCAATAAACGCTATTGATAAGGCCTGTCACCTTCATGATGTATCTTATAAAAGCAGTAATCTGCAGCACAGGCATCTAGCAGATGTGAAATTAATTCATGCGTTAAATGCTATTTCTGATAAATCTTTCAAAGAAAAATTGGCTTCCTTTTTGATAAAATCGGCTATGAAAAGTAAATTGATGTTAGGGGCTGGTAATTAATAACAACATGGAATCTATTTATTATTCCCCAAGAGGATACTGGAGGGGTAAATCAGCAATCCATAAACTCGCTAGCGCTGCGAAAGTGAAAAAAACCACTGCGGCTCATTGGTTATCCAAACAGGCACTATGGCAAATTTATCTACCACCGCCTAAACAAATCAATTTCTCGCATTTTGATGTGACAGTTCCTAATGAAGTTCATCAGGCTGATATATTATTTCTGCCACATGATCGTGGTTACAAATACGCATTAACCGTAGTTGATATTGCAAGTCGATACAAAGAAGCAGAACCGTTAAAAACAAAATCAGCCACTGAAGTGGCTTCTGCATTTGAAAGGATTTATCGAAGGAGTCCTCTGCACTGGCCAAATCTATTACAAATTGATCCTGGCAAGGAATTTCAGGGTGCAGTGTTATCAATAATGAAAAATCATAAAGTCACTATCAGACGAGGACATACTGCGCTACATCGTGATCAGGCCATTGTAGAACGGTTTAATAAAACCCTTGCTGAGCGGTTATTTGGATATCAATACGCAAAAGAATTCATCCAAGAAAAAAGATCCCGTGAATGGGTTAAAAGGTTACCAGCTGTGATTACTGCACTGAATAACGAGATTACTAGAACCATCAACATGAAACCTATCAATGCGATTAAAAAGAAGTCAATACCTGAAATGGAAATTCAAAAAGATTTTAGCGTTTCCCAACCAATTCTTGGTAGTAATGTCATTGTGAGGTACTTATACGAACCAGGAGAGCTTGAGGGTGGCACAAAAAGGGCTACTGATCCTATTTGGAGCGTCACTACGCATAAGATATCTAGTATAACACGATCTACGGGTAGACTTCCAATCTATAAACTGGATTCAACTGCCCCTCAACGGGGTTTTACTAGACAACAATTACAAGTGATACCTGAGGATACTCAATTACCACCGCATGGGCTTAACTAGCACCCTTGCGTCTATTGCACTCAAGACAAGTCAACATCACATTATTTCTGACATGACCGAGATTGTTATTTTTTCTGTCAACGGTGAATTGGCGAGGATCCTTATCCGAATACTGCCAACGCATTATACAATTGCAACTCGCGCAGTGATTATTCTGTTGTTGCTTCAGAGTAATTATTAATTCAGCATCAATATCAAATTCTCGTTGTTTTTTTTTGTCTTGTTGTTTGTAACCGGAGAGTTTTTTTATCAATAATATCATCTATTGTGGTGTCATTATCATCGCCACCAATGATTTCATCATCGAAGACAATTCTTCGAAGTTGATTTATTTTTCGTACTCTAGACACTGCGAGATAGACTAAATTCGACCATTCTATGCGATTATCTACTATCCAAACAGTTGTATCCGATATAGTCAATCCCTGTGAAGAGTGTATTGTTGCTGCATAACCTAGCGTCCATGGGGATTTATTAGCACGCAATGCATCTTCAACGACATTGATATCAACCAGCACAATATCATTTAATACGAGAATCTTCTTTTCACGCCCTGACTCTGTCAGGCCTGGAATATCAACTTCGATGTTCTGTTTTCGTGTATCCGATGGCCTATAACATAACGGTACTGGAAGTGTTGCAAATTTTTGTTTATGCAATTCAAATAACTTCATCTGAAGTGTGTCCCTGACTATTTTTCTACTTGCAATGATTAAATCATTTGGTCTCCACGCTTCCCAAAACTCATTCATGGGAGTTTCCGAAATTATTTCACGGGCTATTTCACACTGGATTTTATCCGGTTGTAATCTAATTAGTTTCTTAAATTCTTTTAATTCATTATCAAGTGATCTATGATCGGTATCAATTTCTTCATAATAGTCTACAAAACCCTTTAGCCATTCATGGGGAGATGCACCGACAAATGGCGGTGGTTGCCCGTGATCACCGCACATGACGATTTTTGTATTCTTCAATAACAACCACTCAAGAAATATGTTTAAGACATCTTCTGACACTGTGTCTATTTCATCCCAAAACATGATTTCAGGAATAAATTTCTCTCCCATGCGCTCAGGAGTCCATTTATCTCCCTTCCATCGGAAAAAGCTGTGATAAGTGCAGGCATTTACCCCTCTCTGTATCATTTCTCTTGCAAGTCTATGAGTTGGTGTTAGCACAATCATGTTTGATTTCCCACGATATAACTCAATTGCCCGGGTTGTTTTTCCTGACCCGCCACAACCGTTTAAATAAACTGTTTTATATCTACAGATTGGATCCGAAATCGGTGGTGCACTAGAAAATTCTGAACATTGATTGCTTTCTAAGTAATTATTTTCAATGGTAACATCTGCTGATGGAATATAATCATGAAGCATTTCCTTCTTAATTCTCCATGACCCCCAATTCTCGTTGCCAGTAGCCTTAAAATCAGCCATTTTGCTATTTATGTAAAATGAGTCAGTAGCAACTCTAACTGCGGTGGTAGGAAATCTATTGATCATTGAAAACAGATTGATAGAAGCATAACCAAGCATAGAAGCTCTCAAATGTGTGTACTGCGGATTGTATCCATCAGTGTAAGTAACAATTGTACCCAATTCGGTTCCATCGGACATAAATGCGTCCTTACGATTGACATATAGGCCCCTATTCGTTAAATCTTTGATTACAAAATCGTATTCAGCATTGTCTATAATCAATCGTGAAGAATATCTCGTATTATCATCTTTGCCACCTTGGGTAAATTTATCGATTATTCTTCGTCCAAGATCTTTTGCTTCATTGTTTCTGATTTCAAATAACTGTCTGGACCAATCCATGATTTGTTGTTCATTAAAATCAGGAAACAGTTTTTGCTCTTCGCTAATTATTTTTTCTAGATCAGGTTGTGGTAACCAGACTGATTTCTGTGCTCGATAGGATATAATTGCTTCACTGACAATTAATGATTTTAACATCTTACAATCAAGCATATACCGTAATAACACTATTGGCATCCAGTGTTTTTCAGACATGTGTTTACCAATCCAAAGATAACTACACGGATGAAGTCCTTCAGCCATTTCAAATGATACTACACAAGCGAATCCGGTTAAATCGAAATGTGGCAGTGGTCCATTAATAGCAACACGGGTCATTTCGTGTGTAGGGTGTCCAAATCGTTTGAAATATTTCTCACACTCTCCATACCCAAGAAAACTTCCTGGATAACATGCAATCATATCAACTGAAATAACGGTATCAGCGGTGTATTTTGTGTTCCATAATCCTCCATGGCTGTATTCAAGACAGGACAATTTGACATCTGATAAGAACTCACTTCGGGTTGGTTTCCACGCGTTTTTCTTCCTAGCAAAATGTGCTACAACTGATGGAAGTGTAAAACAGTTTGCTAATAATTGATCGTTGTCTTCCCCCAGAGAACTCTGGGGAGAAAATTCACTAGCTAGTTGTTTCATTTGATTATGCAGCTCTTCAGTACGGTACAATTCTCCGTTGGGCCTTACAAACTGATCAAATCTACATTCTTCGTCTGAAGTACTATGAAATAGTCACACTGACACAGAATCGTTTTTACTCAAATGGTAAATAGCATCAAATAATTTCTGCTCTGAAAAAAACTCTTCGGTTCCAAACAGATATTTTACGGTTCTATCCCGTGGGAATATTGTTACTGCAGATGACCACGCGTGTTCGTTATGATCAATAATCTGTATTGGGGTTCCATTTTTATTATATTTCGATTCGTATAATACTTCTCCGGTGATTGTCCTTACCGATATTGGAAATCTCAATGATGTTTCTAATTTGGCTATATCTTGAATTGTTGCCCCATGCTGTTTCACTGTCAGTTCCCATTCGGTTATTTTTTTTCGTCTTAGATCAGTTAGTTTATTTCCCCGGGACGCATTTGTGAAGTGTTCCATTATTCGTGCTGCTACACAATTGAGCCCTGTCGAATATTTCATGGGTGCTAGTTTTGAAATATCAGGTTTTTCATTGAGCGGATAGATCCCGTAAACAACTGCTGTGACAGGATAAGATCTTTCGTAGTAGGGTTTGTCAATTCCAGTCAAAATTCCTGGTTTTGAATCCTGAGTCACAGTGACAGTTTTTTTGTCCTTAAGAATAGGCTCGTATTTGTCCCTAATGATCCATTTTCCATTATCACGGATAAGAAATTTTATTCGAAAAAAATTTCTTTCTTCCCCAAGACGTGAGATTATCACTGCTGCTTTTTCATCATTCATGGTAGCGTCAACAACACCATCAATTCGAAATGTTGACCAACAATGAGCTGCCCCATCACGCTTGAATTCATTAAAACAGTCTCTGATTTTACTAATCAAGGTTCTATCAAGAATTTTATTCTTTGGTGTATCAGAAACTCTATCAAGATTGAATTGAACACTTTTCCAAGGCTTAATTTTCGATAATCTCTCGAACTCCTCCATACTATAATTAAAACAAGTATTTAAATGAAAGATTTAAGTATAATGAATCATTGCAAATGGCTTATGATTGGATCAGTGACACCGTGTAACAAATCATGCAGAAATGAATTCTGTTGGTATCATATGCAAAGCTTTCGTCGTGGAAGCCTTGGTCCGTTACCCTGTATTCGATGTGGGGTTGGGGTCAGGGGGAGGTCGCAATTATGTGTTATGTGTGGCGGCAAACGATACAGGGAACTAAAACGCTATTATGATAAAAGAATAAAAAATACTGTCATTGACCCCAACGATGACAAAATCATAAAGACTGCTCAAGATTATATACAGAGACTTATAATTAAACCAAACAATGAATTAGAAAAATAGTGTTATTATACAAATGCACCAAGAATTCAGACCTCACCCGTGCTTGTTAATTCTTTACCATTTCAAAAAAGACAGGACAAAAAATTCGATTTTTGTATGTCTATAACACCAAGGGAGACAACTCTTAAATATAACCAATGGATATAACCAAGGGAGTTATCATTGTGATTTAGCTTCTGAGTATTGTTTTATAGGAAAAGAAATATTTTCTTTTTTTTAGTGTTTAAGTCAAATATTCTGTCTCACGTGCGATTAATGCGTATTTCATAAACATAGGATGTGATCCGGAGATGCAGGCGTTACAGGATAACACACGTGTATACTTTCTCCCTTAGATTGTGTTAACTTGTTTTATGGGTTATTGTGATTCAGCGGTGGGCATTGTATTGTAAGAAAAGAAATGTTTTCAAACAATTATATTCTTTGTTTTAGTGTTTCAGTCAAATATGCTGTCTCATTTAAATACTGTGAAACACCATTAATAAGTAATTCAAGAAAATAAAATAGCATACCTTGCGGATTGATGTATTAATTCCCTTTATATACTCTCTCCCTTAGATGGTGTCGAGCTGATAAGGGAGGGAATAACAACCCCTCCCACCTACTCATATATGTTTCTACTATTATGTGTAAATATAAGTGTTTTTAAATGTCTGTATGTAGTGAGTGTGGTGAAAATGTGTGTATGAGTGACGGGTGCTGGGGGGGGGGGGTTTGACTATCATTTGTATAATTTGATATGTAAATATTGAATAAAGATTTTAAAAAAAGAGGATGCCGACATGGCACCTATAAAAGATGTACAAATGCTACATCTATAAAAATTACATTACAGTATGGCGTGGGTTATTTCCCCCTAAATTGTGATTCGGCGGCTTGGGCTATAATTAATTAGAAAAGAAATCAAATATAAAATGTTTTCAAACGATTATATTCTTTTTTTTTAGTGCTTTATGCAAATATTCTGTCTCATTTAAATACTGTGAAGCACCATTAACAAGTAATTCAAGAAAATAAAATAACACACTCTGTGGATTGACGCTGCTGTATTAGTCACCTTATATACTAAATGAAAGGTTTAAAGCTGGGGCTTTCAAGGCCAATCCGACCAGTCAAAAAATAACCCACGCCATTGACACGTGTGCGTGGTTGACTTTTACTCAATCATGCAACCGGGTTTAATTTCATGGGTTGCTTTGATTGGTCGAATTGGCCTTTGAAAATCAGCCCCGTCGTTTCATGTTTGTGATGTCTGTGCCGTCCCATCATCATTACATCATCATTGAATTATAATCCATCCTTAATTAAGTTAATTAAGTATATGTATACCTACAATCTGAATGGAGATATATACGGTATTTGTGCTGTCCTTAATTAAGTTAATTAAGTATATGTATACCTACAATTTGCCACAACACTCGAGTGGAAATATATACGGTATTTGTGCTGTCCTTAATTAAGTATATGTTGTGACGTCACCCCAAGCATATCTTCTGGGCGGTCTAAGATGGCATTTGCCACGTTAGGCCTCCCTTCCGGAGATGTATGTTTCGGGTTTCCTTTGGGCTTACTTGGATGTGAAGGCAACCAAGGAGTTCCAAAGATGTGTTGTCGTATATATGTAACCTCTAGGTCATTTCACGTAAACATACCCTCTTGTGATTCTAACCCGTTATTTGACGAGTTAGATTCACTCTTAGGGGAATATGTTTCCGGTGAATGTAAATATAAATGACCTAAAATAAATAACATCCATGGATGTAATTAGCTCTCCGTCACATTTGGGTAGCCCCGTATGGTGTTCAAAAATGAATTACCGGCCAAATAGTGTCAAATCGAGATCGAAGAAATCTCAGAAAAAAAAATGGAAATACTCATAGAAAGAACCCTATGAAAGACACAGTGGCCTATATCAAGGGGGCCAAATGACTGATAACCGCTCATCATGGTTGTTATTTTTTTTTGTCTGCATTTATATTTATATATACAGACTGAATTTTTAAAAAAGATAGTTATATATACAGACTGAATTTTTAAAAAAGATATTTATATATACAGACTGAATTTTTAAAATATTAACGGCTCTTTTATTTTTGAAAAATGAATTAGAAATATGTATTATCATATATGAATTCTGAAATTATGAATAGCATCATAGTTGAAATTGCAAAATTGAAAAATCAGAATATTAAATTGTCAGATGGGTTAAATCCTGATCAAATCAAGTCGGATTTTCAGGATATAGAATACGGAGTTAGCACTAACAAGTATATGTTACCAAAGAAATATGCACTCATCAAAAAAATTCAAAATTCTATTCGAGACTCTCTTGCATTTTCCAGTGAAGTAGATGTGTTTGTTCCGTTATATACTATCGTGGAAGGAATACGAAAAGAATTGGGTAACGAATATGAATTGAAAAAGGAAGTTAATTCTAAAATTAGAAACTTACGAGCGTTAATTCAAGAAAATGAACTATTTTGATTGACCGACCCTCAAAAGATTTTGTCAGACAGTAAAATCTCCTTGAGATTTTCACTTTTTTGTCATTTTTTGATTGAATCAGTGAAAATATTTCACACTGCGAAAATAAAAATATTTCACAGCAATAAAAAATTGGACCGTTAAGGATGGAATCATCGATGGGAAAAATTGTTTTACAATTGAAAAATGGTTTCTGATTTCAAATAATGGTCAATGAAGCATTAACAACCCGATTGGCTCGTGAACGACTGGATGCAATTAAGAAATTTATACCAATTCGTGACTCTGTCAGGAATAAACTGCAACAACGACAGAGTTTACAAACTGATTTTGCTCTGGGGTCTGAAGAATTGTTTAAACCAGTAACCACAGCAACGAAGGGGGTAGAGCGTGCTTTACTGGGAGATGGTCCCGAGACGGGAAAATCTGTTATTGGTGAACTTGAAAAACTAGCAGCGAAAACTGAACAATCTGAAAAAACTGATCCGAAAAAAACGACTGTTTCTCTGTTGAATAAATTTACTGATCATGCTAAAATATTAATAAAAAAAACCTAGTTTATTGAAATCAAAGGATTATCAAGCCTTTGGTAATTTTGCTGCTCAAAGTTATAATTCAAAAAAAGATTTTTTAAAGGACGAGTATAAAAATGATAGAATATCAAGTAATGATTGGTTCGATTATTTGTATAAACTAAATAAAGGGATCGGTCGTTTGAATAAGGATGAGATAGGATACAAGGAATTTAAAAAGGGAATTAGTAATTATAAAAGAGAACAAATAGAAGAGAGACAACGAGAAATAGAAGAACGGCAAGAACCAAAACGTCAAACACCAACACGTAGACAAACAAGAAGAGAAAAAAAACAACAACTACCACCTGATGATGATGATGATTTAGAAGAACGACGCCAAACACCAACACGGAGACAAAAAAAACAACAACTACCACCTGATGATGATGATGATGATTATTTACAAGAAACGGGTTTAGAAAAACTAGATGAAGCAACTGGTTATAGCGGAAGTGGACTGCAAAATCCAAGAATTGGAAACACTTGTCCTGATAGTGTTATCAATGATATATCACGATTAGATGTTCTTGTAGGAGGATTCCGAGCTGGAAATAACTCTCCAGAAATAATTAATGAAGCAGCTGATATCTGTAGACGGTTATTTGCCGGCGGTATCATGGATATCAAAACATATCGAGATTTCATTGACGAGTTAGCAAATGGGTATCATAGTGATTAAATAACAATTGAAAATACTATTGTTTTTATAATAATGATCATCCATTACAATCATGATAAACCAACCCTCGTCTATGTAGTTAATTCACGGTTTCCAGTTTATAAGGCATACTATGGAGATGGCTTAGGCAATACCATTTTAGGATTCTTTTCAAGAATGGCCCCAAAAGTGATGCCGTTAGCTAAACAGTTATCAATGAAAGCCATTGATGTTATTCGTGATAAGGGTATTAGTACTGTTGGAGATCTTGCCGGGAAAGCGTTTTCAACTGCGAAGGATAAAATAACATCATTAGTGAGGCGAAAAAAGAAACCGTTACCGTCTACAGAAGAAATGCCTGCAAGTGTTAGTAAAATAATAAATAACGCAGTAGATGAAAAACTAGCGTCGATGGTAAATCAAGGGGACCAAAGCAATATTGTAAACATGATAGCAGGAAGTGGCCTTAAAAAACTACGTCGATGAAATGGAAAAATCGTTTACGATTTCACGATTTAGACTCTGATAAATAGAATAAAATGTTCAAAAAATCATCTGATCCAGCATTTGATATAGACGCCCCAGTCCCCAAGAATGATTCTGTACGCGATTATCAATATTACGCCTATCATGCCATAGACTCAAATAGTCGAGCAAGAATTGATCTTCAAGTCCATGATACCAGTAAATACTTTTTACCCTGTGAAGCGTTTATCGAAATCGAAGGAGAGATTATACGAACAAATGATACAGAGTATCCAGATGGTACTCAAGTTGGTTTTGTCAATAATGGTATCATGGCGTTATTTGAGAGTGCTAGATATCTCATTGATGGAAAAGAAATCGAGTCGATAGATCGTGATGTTGATGTGGCTACAACAATAATCGGATTAGCGAGATATTCTGATGATTATACAAGATCAGCAGGACCCTCTATGATGTTTGCAAAAGATGGTAAGAATACCGCTGGAGGAAATCCATTTATTATAAGACAACCAAAAAAACGTGATAATACTAATGCTGAGGTTGAAAATATGATTATAACCAACGATCCTAATTTCAATCTAGGAGCTGCAACACGAAACGCAATGTTGCAAGGAGCGCGTAAATCATTTTCATGCGCGATTCCACTGCATCACATATTTGGATTCTGTAGAAACGTCAGAAAAGTTATCTACGGGGCGAAGCATACAGTATCGCTTGTACGAAAGGGTGATGATAATGACGCAATTTGGAGGATTCCAGCAGATGCTGCAGCCCCCAATGCTGATGCCGGTAAAGTCAAATTAACAAAAATATCATTGTGGATGCCAGTGTTGACTCCAGCAATCACCGCAGAAGAACGATTACTATCATTTATGGACCAAGGAGGAAAGTCGTTGTTGAGTTGGCTAACCGTGAGTACAGATGTTAAACAATCAAATGTTAATAATGTGTTTACGTGGAATCTAGCATCAAAACAAGGCGTTTCTGCGCCACGTCATATATTTATTGCGTTACAGGATAACACACGAGTTGGCAATCAACTCTACAGTCATATGATATTTGATCAATTAGGTGTGAAAGACGTCTCACTGAGAATAAACGGCCAGCAGGAACCATCTGAGGATATACAACTTAATTATACAGAAAATCATATTGCACGAGTTTATCATCGTCTGTTGTCATTTATGGCACGCGATCAAAATGTGGATACTGGTTTGCAAATATCACAATTGGATTTTAAAAATCTGTATCCGATCTATTACTTCTCACTGGAACATCTCGATTTGATGAGACAGTCAGTTGTTGATATACACTTTAGAGCTAATGTGAATCGTCTTGTTGTTGGTGCTGGTGCTATTGCTGATTATAGAGCGGTTGCTGTCATTCTCAGTGATAAATCAATGCTACTTGAAGGTGTTGGTGGAAGAATGAGAGTGGTAGATGCCCCAGTAGAAAATCTTTGAACGATTTTTCTCGATTTTTCACTGAATTAGAATCAATCAATTATATATAATGTCATATAGTGTTATTAGTGTTACGTTAACTCCTGGTAAAATCAAAAAATTGCAATCAGAATCGGCTAAAAAATGTGGAACCACAATCACGTTGAAACCTAATCAAATGACTGGTGGTGAAAATAAATTATCGCTGACAACTCGTCAGGTGAAACATTTCAATGATGCTTTCAAGGATAAAAAAGGTGTTCAGATTACTCTTTCTGCGGCTGCTATCAAAAATATGATTAAAACAGGCGGTATATTTCCATTGTTAGCTGCAATACCAGCATTGATTGCAGCAGCAGCCCCAGCGGTGGCTAAAGCAGCGGCGTTAGGAGCCGTTGGTACTGCAGCAGGAATGGCGTTGAAAAAGGCAGCTGGACAAGGATATAAAAAGAAGAGACGATCCGTTCACGGATTGGGTCTAAGACTACCAGGAACCCCGTATTCATGGTACAGCGGAAAAGGTCTAAGACTACCAGGAACCCCGTATTCATGGTACAGCGGGAGATCCGTTCACGGATCAGGCCTGAGACTACCAGGAACGATTTATTAATTCAGAAATCTTCAATTTCCGAACCTATGGTTCCCATGTCCAATTTTGATTTAATGGATGCTGCTAAAAAACTAGTGATTAAAAATTTCAGAGGTGTTTTTATGAAAGATCAATTACCACATCAACCAAACAAAACTGAAACAGGTATTATTAATCTCGATAACAGCACCGGACCTGGAACTCACTGGGTTGCATACGCTATTGATCCACGTGGGATTGTCTATTTTGATTCATATGGATTAGCCCCACCAAAAGAATTTATGCGTTACATAAAACAATTTCCAATGAAGACTTGGTATTCTACGCTACCAACACAACAAATCAATGACCCACCAATATGCGGCAGTGAAGTATTAAATGTCCTTGACGCTATTTCTAACTCCTTGGGTAACCCAAGGGGAAAACCACCTCATATTGTCGTAAATGACTACACCAGCAATCGCTTTTTAGAGAGAGAAAGAGTTTTACAATAACATGATTGATATTTGGGGGAGATATTTGAAACCCAAACCCGATGACACTGCAACCGGTGATATAACAAAAAAAATTAAAGATGAAATCGCTGAGACGTTGAACTTAACAAGTGTTGACCCGAATGAAATAGTTGTATTTCAAGACAAACAGGGTAAATTGAAATCTAGTAATATTTCTCTGGATGATATTTTAGTTAAACAACGAAACGCAATCGAGGATACTATCGCGTTATTTTCCGATCAGGGTAAACTCAAACCAGGCGTACTTTTTTCGACGATTACAGATCGATTTAAAACTCTCAACGATTCTGCGTTAGAACTAGCAACACTTCAATCTAAAACCGAAGAACACATAAAACAGTTTACCGCATTTCGTAGAAATATCATTGATAAATTTATTGGAACTACATTCGATAAAATTGAACTAAAACTCCCTGATATTAAAAAATCCATCGATGAGACGAAAACCTTCATCGAAGGCATCAAAGGGGATGCAACGAGGATGATAACAGTCATTGAAAAAACAAAAATTCCTCATGAGAAAACCAACAACGTAGTATACACAATCAAACATGGATCATTTGAGTGGACACCTACAAACAACAAATTAGATATCACTGCAACCGTTAAGGGTATTTATCGATTAACACTAGTAACACCATTGTCTCAATTTAATATTTCATCGTCCAGTTCATCCGGGGTCAATAATACGATTTCAACGATCATCGACAAGAATACAACTGAAAAGTTTACAATCACATCTACTGATAAGAATTTGGTTAGGGTCTCAACAACGTGGTATGTGGAATTCGTTGCGGATTTAAGTAAATCGTAATTGAAAACGATAGCGTATTTAAAATAAAAATGATTTCATCATCGCAATATCGCTATGATCAGGTCAGAGAATTTCAAACTAGACTCAAAACCCTGTCTGAGGAGTATGCAATGAAAATTAAAAAATATCGCAGGAGAATTACCGCAATTGATGTTACTGTGTACGCTGTGAGTGGTGTAATCACCGGAGCTGGTATTATACTGTCTTCAGTGACAATGATGGCTCCAATAGCTGTTCCAATTTGCATTTCTGCGGCAACAACAATCGCTGGAATTATTTCAATAATCACAAAAAAAATATCCTCATGCAGCCAACGGAAACTACAAGACTACATAATTCAATTTCATGTTGTGTCCACTGCATACTCGCAATTATCCTCATTGATATCGTCATCGCTCGATGATACAATTATATCAGAGAATGAGTTTTCAGCGATGGTAGATATATATGATTCTGCGATGTCAAAATTAGAAGTACAAAAACATGAGTATAATAACAATGACAACACAGATGGAATTACTTAAACAAATAGTAGAGAACACGAACCCAGTACAAACAAGCATGATCTCAATAACCTCAACGAATCCAGAATTCAGTGTGAATTTCCCCTCTCCGGTCCCAGTGAAGGAGATAGCGCTAGCAAAATTACGAGTATACCACAGTTGGCCAAATATTAGGTCAAAATCATTTGGTGGTCAACAACCCAATAATTCACTGGTATTTGTAAATAAGAATAAACCCGACGGTACCCCAGACTGGAATGTTGTTTCCATACCAACCGGATCATATCAAATTGAACAAATCAATGATGAATTCGCGCGTAGAATAAAATCGATTACTGGAGTAGAGTCAAAAATAGCTATAACAGTTCATGTGCCGACACTATCATCTGCCATTGAAATAAGCACACAAGGATACGTCGTAGATATCTATCAGAGTTCTATTAGAACCGTACTGGGATGGCCTGAAATCCCACCCCGGGAAAAACCCGTTGATTTACCAGAACCACAAAAAACTGATTATGTCACCGACGTGATAGCACATGATAATCCAATAAAGAGTTATGAAGATCACGAGATTACTATAGATTTTTTTGGTATCAAGAAGCCAGGGGAGGGAATAGGGGGACATAATTTTGTTGACGAACCTGAAATCATTAAAAATTTCACAGCAATGAATAATGATTTTTCGCTGTTGTTAATATCTCTTAAATCCGGCTCTCTCACCCGAGATGAATTTATCAGCGGCGTAGAAACATGCAACAAAATTATCGACGATATGGAAACATTTCATTTGCGAATCATTCAAGTGGTATTAGGTGACAGTAATCCTATAACGAGAACAGAATTTGCAAAACAATATAAAATTCCCGTGAAGGATATCCCCACATTCAAACTACCAGGATATAACGTACCAGAACTAAAAAAACTTCTCAGTGATGCCATCGATGTTGGTTTTAAAATAATTCATGATGCATGGAAAAAAACATCATCACCGGAAATAAAAATCCTCAAACACAATAATGACCCAGATGGTGGCGGCAGGCATATTGCTCCGTTCAATGTGAATATTTCATCGGTGATTGCGCTCAATTTAGTGTGTGATGTGATCGAAGGAAGCTATCAAATAAATTTAGAACGATCAAATCAAGCTCAGCAGGGATATATTTTGTATTCATTTGCACCAACAGCTCCTCCAGGGTTTTTAATAATTGAGTCCCCGGTGAATCCAGTCTATATGCGATGTCATAATAATTCATTAACCAGAATTAATTTCAAACTCACTGACCAGTCTAATAATCTGATTGATTTACAAGAGGAGGTGTTAGCGATTAGTCTGTTTGTAAAGTCGTAGTGATTTTCGTCGTAGTGATTTAGCAGACCCTAGGACACGATATCGTATCGGACTTGATAAAATATTCGGTTAACCCATAGCAGCAGAGAGGGTGAGTGACAACGACGTTGCGACAGTTTGTGATTCGCGAATGCGAATCCCATGTTCACTGTCATTTTTCGCGAGAAGGGTCTAGTGTTATTTGGAGGGGGTATAATCAAAAATAAAAACAAAAAATGTTGTAGGATTCACCCTCTCTGCTGCTCATAACTAGGGTAGGAGCACAAGGGGGTGGGTTGGGGTGGACAGGGAACCTTAAGTGGAAAGTACGAGATGAAGAAGTGAAAGGGCTAAATCACATGGCAAAACGCGAAGTGGACTGGCCCGTGAAAGAGTCGGGGGAAAAAATCCTCTCAGAGAAACATGATGCAGACAACACACTAATACGATAAGTATAGAGTAGCATAGGAGTTTTTAAGTGTTTTCCCACTACGCATGCCCTGAAAGAAAACAAGGTAAAAGTCGCTGGTGAGTACTATTCAAAACCAGGCAATCTTGCATTTTCTCTTATTCTGTGTAGCTCCAGAACTACACAGAGAGCCCTGTTTAAAGGGCCAAATAAACGATTAGAAAAAAATTAGGAGCCTAAATATAAATAAATAGAGACGACCAAACTCGAGGCGGTTAATGTACAATTTAAATTTAATAACTGTACGGACTCGTCTCGAACACAGTCGTTCTCAAAAGAAATAAATATAAAAAGGACAAAGATCGACACAATATAATAGCCATTAAAAACAATAGGTTTTCTAATTTTTTGGTAATTTTTTCCAAACAAATTAAGACTTAGTACACTGGACTTTGCCGGAAATTCAAAATTCAAAATAAAAAGTAAATGTATTAAATGAGTTGAGTGGGAACATCTATCTGGTGGCTCCCAAAAACAAAACAAAAAAAAACACTAGAGTTTTGCCAACCAGGCTTATATACAAGGTTCGGGTTGGCTTTTGGCAAGAAATAAATCTATTTTTTTTTTCACATGACCCGATTTTAGAATCGGGGCTTTGGCAGAAGTGTGGGAGGAGGCTTAACAAAGGTCAGCTGACCCACCAGTTCTAGTCTTAACTCTTCCGCCAATCCATTTATGGGTCTAGCCCATATGGAGTTCAAAGCACCAACTAGATCTTGCAAACGAGGATTTTGGTAAATAATAAATCAACCAGGGCCCAGATATATAATTGGGGTCTTATGGGAGTGAACCTTTGCACCCTCTCCCAAAGTTCGGCCAACCCAACCCCCAAGCCCCTCCAACTGTGCTGCTCAGGGGATACAGTAAGAAATCTGCTATCAATCTTAAAAGGTTTCTAGTCAATACATCGGAGCATGAAATTAAAATAAAATTTGCTTGGTCTGAATGAATAAGTAAATAAACGATATATTTAATCTCGCCGGTGAAATCCTCATAGTTCGTTCCTCATAGCGAATTTTTCGTATCTGTAACTCGGCAAATTTCAAATTTAAATGTAACTAAAAGTACCTAATTCGTTTTAAGCACTTTGTGTGACACGAATTTGTAACTTTTAGATGCATTTAATAATACTGACCTGAAAATTAAAAGAGTTTTAAACAATCCATATTCAATATGAAATGAACTTTTACTTCGTCAATTGTTAAAATACACTGAATGAAATATATATTGTATTCACTTGTACCAAGAAAATATCATATCTTTATTTTACTAATATATATATATATATATATATATATATATATATATATATATATATATATATATATATATATATATATATATATATATATATATATATATATTGAGAATATTTTGACCAAGATATTTACATTTTCTATATGTAAGCAAGTTTGTGTGGTTTTTTTTAGGGTTTAACGCCATCTTTCAGCACACAATAGGCTATACATGGCGGCCAGTATTATTGGAAGAAGAACATGGGGAAAAACCCGGGAAAGAACCACCGACCCACGAGAAGCTACTGGCAAGCCTTCTCACATAACTACATTAGCCGAATCTTAGACTCGAACCCACGCAGACAGAGGTGAGACGGCAGTAATCCGTAATAGAAAGCGCAATAGACCACCACTTAAAAGCACGTTAGTGGTCTATACGTATATATGGCATTACTCATACTATCGAATTGAGTTAAAATCCAACAATAAACATGCTATTTTTTTAAATCTTGTTTTGTTCACCTTTTTAAGTGCTGTTGTAACTTGCAATGAGATGGAGCAGTGTGATTTCTGGCTATATTTTCTATGTGAATGTACACAAACACATACAGCTCATAAGCGGTAAACACTTTCCATTATCACACGGGATGCTGCAAGAAATGTGCTAATTCAGCCTGTGATAAATATTGAAGCAAACTTTTAGAACATGAAATAAGTACATTTGATTGCTTTTATTGATTAATGGACATATTGCACTAAAATATATTTGTATCAACCCGATTAAACACGCCGGTTATTAGCTCATTTGAAGCATATTTCTAATTGAGGACACTTCAATATATGGGATGGGAGGGGATTGTTTTCATCTACTCATTGATACAAAAACTTTTATGAACACACACTTTTAGAAGGAATTAAAAAAAATAGTATGGCTTGAAAACAATAGTGCAGCTTCGGTCTTATAGTGTATTAACTGCCTATGACATTTTTAAAAAAAATATAAAAATAAACACGTTTGGAAATGGATGAGCAGACGTTGAGTTTTAAAGGAATATATTTATGATTTTGATAATCTGAAGATATACTGTAATTGTATTCCTTTGTTTTGTTTTGGTATAACAACAGGACAGTTACAAATACTGTCGCCTTAATACTGGATTAGACAGAATATAGGTGTGAAGATTATAACGCAACAGCGATGCGGATAAACATACGTATTACAGTTGTAAAAGGCATATGTTTATTAATCTGATCATCTTAATATATAATTTTAGTTAAATATTTTGTTTGGGATAACAATATTGCATTTAGAAAAAATGTCGCCTGAATGCTGAACTAGACAGAATATGTGTGTGAAGAGTCTGTCGCCATAAGGCTGCTGTGACCATCACAGTTGCGTGTTGACATTAAGGCGACACGGTATTAAGGCGACACATGTGTGTTTTCATTCGTAAATATTATTTTATTTTTAAACCTGAATTTTTAAGCTTGATAATCGGAATTATAAATTATTTTGATGAATTCATATACAAATACGTGCTGCAGTTTAATAACACAACATGATGTAATTCTGTCACCCTAATTCTGCTCTGTGACATGTGTCACCCTAATGCTGGTTACGTACTCGTGTGTGTGTGTGTGTGTGTGTGTGTGTGTGATATGGACTATAAAATCATAACAGTTGCTTTGTGTACAGCATCGGATGTATTGTGTGTCAGGAATTGATTTACACCAATGCGACAAACTGACATTGAATAGTGCAAATCTAGTTTGTTAAGTTTGGGGATTGTTTTGTTCTTGTCAAGACATTTACAAAACAGAGGCGATGGAGAAAATAAGCCTAACAGTAAACGCTGAAATTAACACTGTGTTGAAAATATCCATCTAAAGTAACACTTGAGAATGTTCAATGTCGGGCGTAATTTTTTTAAAAATCAGATGCATGTATAAAAGCAATTATTTTATTTTAAACCAGATGATCAGATCGTCAAACCACGTAGACATCAAACATTTTCAACAGTACTTCAACAGGTGTGTACCAATAAATACACGAATTTTCCTTCCGTCTTCGGG
This sequence comes from Unio delphinus, assembly GCA_029339505.1. NCBI lineage: Eukaryota > Metazoa > Mollusca > Bivalvia > Unionida > Unionidae > Unio > Unio delphinus. The sequence continues at coordinate 27,618,399 of JAQISU010000055.1, forward strand.
AACAAGTCGATTAAAACGTATGACTGATCAATCTGACCCGGAACACATTTAGAACGTTAGTTAGATAGAAAAGGAAATGAGCACAATAAGTATCGTTAAATGTTTGCTACCATTTCAAGAATATTCAATTTTGTCGATAAAAGTCTAAAAACAAACGACAATACTATTTTTTGTATATACGTTTAAAGCTGTTTTCAAAGGTTTACGAAACGTCTCCTACCATGAAGAAAGCGTTGGATGCCATTGCTAATTTCCTTCCATAGTTGAAGTAGTTAGCCTTCGTAAATTTCTTTTTCAAACTCATCTTCTCTCTCTCTCTTGAAGCAATTTTGTCAAAATACTTCTCTTCTTGTACGCCTTTACGAACAGAGTGAAGAACAGTAGGAACCTGACGTTACTACTCTATCACTGAAACACATATGTTAAGAAGCTATGAGTGGAAAACTATCAATTCGACAAAAAAAAAAACAGTAGGTGATTGGCAAGAAAAGAAGATTGACGGGTTTAAACCAACCTAAGATGAGATTTTATTTTGTTCTATTGGTGTTTTCCCATGGCAGGGATGGTCCTGGCTTTTAAAAAGCTGTCGCCAAATAATCGCCAACCTCATTATTTTGGGATTTAGGAAGCAATAGACCATTTCATATAGTCTTCGGCGAACTTCGTAATTTGCTCGTGATAAAAATTCCGAGCAAATTACGAAGTTCGCCGAAGTCTACATGAAATGGTCTATTGCTTCCTAAATCCCAAAATAATTATAACTGAATACTGTATAAATTTTCTCAACAAGCAAAATAGGATCTCCAGTTCCACGAATGAAACTTACATGAGTCAACACCTGGCAATATTGGACCGTATATATATATATAAGCATAAATGCACGCCCAATTTAAGGATTCTTTCACTCCTGTATTTTGAGAAATAAATAATTATTTTTAATTATGCAAAACTTGTTTGTTTATTATTTCTTCTTGTGGAGTTTAAGTCTCTGTAGCCGTAACACGGGATTGATGGCAAAAGGAAAAGATCAATCAGTAAAATGCACAAATATTATTTACACCGACTGGATTCATATTTGGTGACACACTTTTTCTTCAAATATCACAGCCAGTTGTAAATGAATTGACGAACTTTGCCTTAATACATATCTCACAGAACATCTGTTTTAACTTTTTATCATATCTCAGCCACGGACGCTTAAGTTTCCAACTGTCAAGAAATTTTTGATTGACTGTATCACAGCATACAGTACTCAGCCCAGATGTCAACATAAGCAGATTATGATGTAACAGTGCACTGCTAAGAAGGAGTTGTCGATACAAACAAAGGATCATTTGTGTACAGATTGATTCCGATGCATTGCTTAGTCAAGTTTGTGGCTTCCTTTCATTCTCCCTTTCAATTTATCTAGTCCAAATTCATGATTGTACAAATTAAATAACCAAAAAGTCTGTCGCCAAAAAAATTGCCAGATGGGACATTTTTGTCGCCAGTAAGGAAAAAAAAATCGCAATTTGCGACATTCGTGAAGCCCAGGACGATCCTTAGTACAAGAACACGTACTATAATAACAGTGTATATAAGCTATACCTAGGTTTACAAGATTACGTTTCTCTGTGCAAACGTTCGGTGAATCACATTGCGTTTCAAACAAGTGATGTCTCAATTTGGGAATTAGCTCCTAAGAACGCAAAAATTATTTATGGTTAAAATAATGTGTGAGAATAATGTCTACACTAACAAAAACGTTCTATTTTCTATGTAGACTTTTGTTCCGACGTTAAAATTATGTTCAATGTTAACAAAATAAAAGCCACTCAATATGCATGAATAATTTTGTTTAAAATCTGCAAAGACATTTCTATGAGAGGGAGCAAATTATTTCTAACAAATAATTAACTCGGCAGGGAGTAGAGAAATTCTTCGCTATATTAGTTCGGCCTTGGTGTTCTTCCGTCTACAGGTCCATTTTAACGCTCCTTGCAAGCCCCAAAATCTTTTATCGTTAAAACATACATTATGATAACACAAAAGCGTTTCTGTACAGGGAAAAGCTTAAGCTGTAAAATACGAAAAAAAAAAACAGATAATGCACCTATATATATATATATACTAACAAATTTTGCACTGAGAATTTCCATATCAGCTATAAAGGAATATAATATCTCAGTCTGCTTGAGGATTTTATCACGTGGGGCTGTTATATCAAGGAGATATTTCTGAAAAAATTTCCGTAATTGTTCTATTTGTTTTCTATATTCTCTTGTAATTTTATCAAAATAAATACGGAGAGTTTCAATATCCCAGACATAATTAGGTGGTTTCTTGGTTATAGGATCACACGAATGGTTTTGTCTGTCAAAATAATAAAAGTTAATATAAACGTTTCTTTGGGATCTGTTGGTTTCACATACTCCCCTCAAAAATCTGCACTTATTGAAATGATTATTCTACGTGCGGTAAATGTGTCAGGATAATCGGTAAATTCAATATACCGTGTTACTCCACCAGGGAAAAGAAAATCAGATTTTTCAGGTTCTTGAGGGAGAGTCTTCCTTGGTTGTTTTTCTCGTGTAGTAGGGAGTATTTCAGATAGTTCTTTTTCCTATGGTGATTTTTCAGGCCATCCTAATATGGATTTTTTCGAACTGTTATATATATATCTACGACGTATTCAGGTGAGTTTATCTCAATGGTGGTTGACAACGATGGTGTGTGAACAGTTAATTCGATCTTAGACTCTGTTCCTGTAACAGATTTTATTCTGCGTTGAATTTCACCGTTAATATCTTCGATCTGGTAATTACCTTTTGGAATATATATTGTCTGCCAATCGGGAGTGCCATCTTGTTTATTCTTATACGCGAATACCAAACTGTTATTAGGTGATTTACCCGCGAATGGCTCCGATCTATAAACTAGATATGTTTAGATGCAGCTAATTTTCATTGCACCACAAGAGAAAATCGAGTAATCGAACTAAACATGACACGCAACCGCATCATGATCGATTTAATGTTTGAAGTTTTACGTGTACCGTGTCTCATCTAATCGTGCCGTTTAAATTAATTCGGTTTCGTGCACATCCATTTTCTCGTTATTTAAATATGGACTGATTAGTAACATACCTGGAAAGAATATGAAATGAGAATTGGTATAAAGGATCAACAAAAAGTTATCTGCATTGTTTTCTGATATAACAATATCGGACAAAATAGATTGATAAAATACAACTAATTTATTTCCATAGTATGATGTTCTTTGGATTGTGTCAATGTTTAGCTTCTCTCCTGACGTTTCATATCGTGGGTTAACAGTTTCCTTTGGATTTATTTTGAGGGGATAGATATTGAATTAATCATGCTGCGGAATCAGCTAAATGATCATGATAAATTTTGGTACATTATCTTCTTTTAATAGTTGTGTCCCATGAAAAGGCCATAATGTTATTCATGTGGATGTATTGTATCTATTAAAAATTTTGTTGACGCCCATTTATTTTAAACAAGTAAACATAATTTTTCAAGGTTATTTTTTACGCTGCACATCGAGCATAATCAACATAGAATGTCTTTATAATTACTAGATATGTCTAGGGCAATAATGTTTGGTGTTCGTGTCCATCACAGTTGATCCTGTCTAATCGTTATTTATAAAATATCAACTTTTATATCATGTATTGTTTTCAAACTTGTTATTATTAGTTTTAATGTGGTTCTCTTTTTAATATGATTAATATCTGTATTCTGTTTCTTTAATTGTTTTCTTCTCTTTTTTTCATTCCAAGTTTCTGTATGACTTTGTTTGACATCTAAATTTTGTATTACCATACATGAATGTAACTTTGACATCATCATTGTATATAACTTTGTAACATCATTATTTCTAAGAACAATACATATGAAGTAAATGTAAAACACATTTCATATTGTTATGCAAATCACGATCAAATTGAATTAAATCTTATGCGGGTTTTTAAAAACAAAAATTTAAAACACATTTTAAAAGTCTTAATCTTTGTTTTCTATTACAACAATTTAACAGGTGGTTATGGGAGAACTGACACCGTTTTTTTTATCAACTGATCTCAAGAAAAGATTTGCTTTCAAGTGAGATGGGAGGCAGACACAGAGAAAATAGACTGATATTTGGGACGCGTTCAAGCGTTACAATATATAATTGTATAAATGTAGTCCAATCTTTCCTTATATTCACTCTATTGCATTCGGTCACAGGTATTTGTTTATTACCACTTTAAAATTCAATTTGTTATCTAGTTACTTCCAAGGCAACACTTTAAACGGTATATTGCTGTCATTGTGTTGTTGTTAATGTTTCATGGAGCATCTGACAGAAAGCTGGTGTACATTATGTGATTTTCGCCATTATTTTGATGATAGTTTGTTCATGTATCATGCATTCCACGTAATCTTTCAATACATGTATTGGTTAAATCAAGTCAAATATAATGGTGATGGGTGTATAAATTGTGAATACCATTATACCGGGGTATTGTTATTTTGTTTATGTTTGTACAGAGAAATGCATTTGCGTCTGTAAATTGTTAACTTTTGTTAATCCTTATATAAAAGTTAATCTAGATCATCATGGTCTGCTATAACATCGTCTGAAAATTTACTTTACACCTATTGGTGGTTTATCAATGTAAAAACAGTTATTCACACTGTATTAGTTGTCGCATCAATTTTCTCTCCTTGGTAATACAGCCATTCAAGGCGTGAAACTAAAACTCATTTTTGAATGAGCATAGAGTAATTATCGCAGTTTTTAAGGTTATTGGTATTTGGATAATATTTCAACAACCAAAAGTGTCAGTAATTACTTGAAGGCTGTCCGTTACCTAATCTGATCTTATTCATAAGCACTATGATTAACTCCATTAACACAATTATTCATGCATGGCTGATCCATTATTGTCATTATATATATATATATATATATATATATATATATATATATATATATATATATATATATATATATATATATATGTGTGTGTGTGTGTGTGTGTGTGTGTGTGTGTGTGTGTGTGTCTTTTAGAGTCACTAAGTATACATGACATTTGAAAATGATGCCATCTTCATTAGTGTTTTAGGGCATGCGAAGTGAAGCTATTTCAATTTATACAATTCATAATGCATTTGTTCGACTTATCAATCACAAAGAAACGGCCCCCTCACTACGTTGCCATTGTTTTCTCTTATATTCACACGGCTAATGTTGATAACTATAAGCCAACAACTGTTAATTTGTAAAGAAGTGTGAGTTAATGTATGTTAATAAATGAAGAAATGCTTTAGCACCTTTAGATGGACCAAAATTGATTAATCCAGAATGAAAAGGGTATGATTATCTGACCAATACAGCTTTAAAGAATAACAATAAACCACGTAAACATGGTTACATTGTTTTACTGGGTGACTGATGAATATCCAAAACTCGGCTCCATTTCCTTATACTCTCTCTCTCTCTCTCTCTCTCTCTCTCTCTCACACACACACACACACACACACACACAAATAATGATATCGAAATGTCTACGTTTCTTTGTGTATTTTCTTTAACCTAAATCAATAAAGTTGCAGTATTTATGATTGGAGACTGGTAAATTATACTATGGAATAAAAGAGAAAGGACTTTCCGTGGTCGATAGATGTCATTTATTGTTGTTATGGTGGTAAATATGGCGTAGAGTTACAGACGAAATCTGGTTTAAAATCCTGACTTGACTGGCCTTAAGTGTCTTAGTAAAAGTAGCTCCCTGTATTAGGTTGTTGAATTGTAAAGTTTCACGGAGTAAAAATACTGGTGGTATGTTATGAAAATTTGATAAGAAGAAACCATGCAGTTATGACGTTGATAGACAATGGGGAAGTTGTGATACTTATGGTCATGTAATAATTAGAGCAACAATTATTTTTATAGTCTTAAGGAAATGCTATTTCTAGTTTACACCAAATGGTTAGATGGAAGTCGTGAAAATCATGGGTTACATATGACTTCTAGTGGATTCACCCCCGAGTTGAAATCTCTTGGTAAAGAAACCCCTCTTGCTTGTTATAATAATAATAATAATAATAATAATAATAATAACGACTTTGCTCTCTCTCTCTCTCTCTCTCTCTCTCTCTCTCTCTCTCTCTCTCTCATTTACCCTTTGATGTACCTTTTTTTGGGTCCAATGTCCATGAATGGGGCAAATTTTATTGATTAAAAACATCTAAAGTTTAGGTCGTTTTGTGCATGTCGGAAATATTATCTTATGTATCGGGTAGTTCTGGTTTGGCATTTCAGTGTGTCACTTGAAAATTTATAAAATTAGAGCCACCGTAGACAGAGTGCAAATGATCACCCAGACAATTTCCATCGCAGGAAGAATATAAGTATGCGCCGTCCTATTCTGCACTATGTTGTCTTCAATCTAGAGTTAATACACTTATTTAGAAAAATAGTCATTATATTCGGATAAACACGATTGCAACAACATATCAACTAATCTTTGTCACTTGCGTTCAGACTGCAAATATAACATGGCGCCTTTAAAAACTACTTGCAGTTGTTGGTTTGGGGAATTGTAAAATTGTGTGTAATCGCAAACATCTATATAACATTTCTTATATTTGGCAAACGCCAAACTTTACTGTCTTCATTCGGCAAAGATTATACTACTGCTCTTTTAAACTAATGAATGATAAAATATGCCTATTATTATTTTTAACATATGATTTACCCTTGTTTACAAAACGGTGGAAAAGCTTTACAAAACCAGTTAATAATAAGACTCAAACAAGTTTAATATATCAGGCATATGCAATTATATCGCATGTAACAGTGGTAATTTCACCAATGTATCTTTGATTAGCATATTCAGTTCGGTCTTCAGATAGTGTTTCATTCTGTATGCACTGATTGTATCCTTTTGGTAATGCATCCTGATAGTAATTTATGATGACACAAAGTAATAATATTGAGTTCAAGTGTTGTAATTACCGTTTTCGTATCTTTTCTTTAGGTATAAAAGTTGTATATCCTTGAAAAAGACCAAGCTGATTACGACGTGTTTATTTCCCTGCTAAAATGCAACAAAGTGAAGCCGGAAGATTTTTTTTCACAACCTTGCTGTGAATCCATCTAACTGAAGACTGTGTTCTTTATATTTCTGAGATAATTTAAAGCCTCTATCAAGCTAATTTTCCCATCTAATTTTGAAGACTGATATTTGTTTAACTTAGGAATTGTGTCCTTCAGTTTAATTTATGTCTTTTATCTCATTTCCCTCTTAATACACTTTTTCATTCTTTCTAAAAATTGAACTTCCATGTAAATATCAATTTAATTTTTTGTTTCATATTAATCTGAGTATATTTTAAATTGCTTTTGACATATTATGCACATACTATAGTATAATCATTCAAAATCATTCATTGATACCATGTGATTAGATAATATATTTGAATTTTAGTTAGATTTGGAATCTAAAAATACAACCAAGGGCTACACTGGATGCCACAAAATCAATTCTTTCTGCAGGATATATATATATATATATATATATATATATATATATATATATATATATATATATATATAGAGAGAGAGAGAGAGAGAGAGAGAGAGAGAGAGAGAGAGAGAGAGACAGACAGACAGACAGAGAGAGAGAGAGAGAGAGAGAGAGAGAGACTTTCAAGGGAGATTAATCTTTTAGTCTTACGAAATTTTCTATATACGAGTTACTTCTTAGCGTAACGTCTTTTTCTACCATAAACAAATTGTTGTTAAAAATATTATATAAGAAAGAAAGGAAGTGGGAAACAATATGAAATGAAAATATAATACGATTTTCAAGTATCAAAACAAAAGCAAAATAGACAATATAAAAATACACATCCCAATATACATATATACAACTGATTTTCCATATCACCTGGCCCAGTTTACCGGTTATAAGTCATCTCTCGATTGGTGTAGAGTCAGACGCCAATGGTTGTGACGGTGGGGAGAAACCAAGAGGCATCACTGGACAGCGACCGCCGCCTTATGCTACGTAGGCACCAGACAATAAGATGCCGTACCGTCACCGTTCGTCTGACTTAATGGGTGCGTAGGGCTCAACGTCTGTGAGTAACTGACAAAGCGGACTGCAACTACCGCACTAAAAGTAACAAAACGAAAACCGACAAGGAAACCTCCAATGCTCAAGCTAGGTACCTGGAATATCCTGATCGTGCTGACTGAACTCTTAGATGATCTCCGGGCAATCTGCGATGTTCCAAAGACTTCAGATATCCACGACGCCAGGTCGACATCGCCGCTCTACAGGAGACACGGCTCCAAGATTCCGAGTCCCTCATAGAAGAGAACTACATGTTCTTCTGGCAACTAAAGATCACTTATGAAGGCAGAGAGTTTGGTAGATTTACAGTCAGGAACTCTCTCATGGGGATGACAGAACGTTGCCAACATGGAAAAGAAAGTGTTATTCCTCTGACTTCACATCACAACCGGATGTGTCAACCAGATCAGCGTGTACGCTCCCACACTGAGCGCCACCAAAGATAGTAAGGATGAGTTCTACGATGAATTAAACTCGCTCATCAACAACATTCCCATGGAAGAGAACTTGATATTACTGGGCAACTTCAACGCTAGGATGGGTGCTGACCATGACTCTTGGCCTTCCCGTCTTGGCAAGTTTGGCATTGGGAAGATGAACGATAACAGGCAGTGACTCCTAGAGATGTGATAGTAACAAAGCATCATAGGTTCAAACACGGACACCAACTGGAAAACGATTAAAATAAAGGCCATGACAATGATTGACACGGACGTCTCAGAAAGGCGATTCTTGGAGTACACCAAAATCAAGTGTTGATCCTCTAAGTACATTACAAACTATCTCTAACACACAACACCGTCGTCACAACAAATGATGTGCGGTGACTTGCTTATATTCCACTTGGAATGATGTATTTTATCGATGTACTTAATTATTTGGCTTTTGTGTATTTTGTCTTTCGTGTTCAAATTTTAAAAATTAGAACAAATCTCTTCTCTTGTCTGTCGTTGTTACAAAAGTGACACTCCTTTCAGTATGGCTACCTCTATTGTATCTACTCTCTCTCTCTCTCTCTCTCTCTCTCTCTCTCTCTCTCTCTCTCTCTCTCTCTCTCTCTCTCTCTCCATCGACCTTCAAATACGTAGACGAAAACGTTGACCGTGATAGCTGGGAGTCCTTGTATCTTAGGTAATTCTATAACGTGTTAATTTTTGGACCAGAGGTTCGGGCAAAACCGAATGTCAAATGTTTGATCGAACATTAACATCATTTGATCAATCGTCCACCTCAACGGATCGTGTGGTGTTTCATGAGGTAGCAATCGGCGTACAGTCCCTGTTGTATTGGTCTAACAATTGTCAGAAGACTTTCTATACATTAATGGTCATATTTAAGAGTTAACCAACTCTTTCAGATCCAGATTTCAACCAATTATGTTTATGTTGATGCAAGTGATGTAGGGGCTGGTTGAGTATTAATTCCAAAAAACATGATATGGATCATCTGGTATTCCATTTCTTGCAAACAAGATCAGCAATAGAGAAATTATTCAACTATGGAGGAGGAGAGCTTGTCGTTAATTTGGACAAAACAACACTTTGAAGTTCATATTAATTCAGCTCCTTCTCGTAGTATTGTATTCAGTGCTCTGAACAACCTAAAGTTTAGTAACACAAATCAAAACAAAAATCAGACAATGTTGATATTAGTTTGATATTGCAAGAATGCAACTTGGGCATTCGGCACATGAATGGAAATAAACAAATTGCAGGTGCCCTTTCATGTGAATCGAAGTACTATATTGTTATTGGCATGTATTGTGTTTCATTCATGAAGCATATTTATATGTTAACTTGAATATATTTATTATATCTGTATTTAACTAATGTGCAAAGAAAACCATATTATATAAATCTTTCTTATACTTTTTAGCAGAGATATCATATATACTATTTATATTGAACGCTAGATCCATGACTATACATTCTATTTTAAGGTATAGCTCTAAATATTGTGTATTATGAGATTTAAATTTATTATATATTCTGCAAATGTGTGTAATGTTCTGTTTGGATTTTGTTTGAGAGGAACATTTTATTTCAACTATTGGAATTAAAAAGTGTTCATAAGATGGTATGAACAAACGCAGCATTTGGGACTATTGTGAATTCATTCAAAGACAATTTGGCTTTGTAATACATCAAGATTGTTTTTACGACAGCACATTCAAGACTTGAAATTAATTCGGAACACTATTCGTTGATACTAATGATAACACGTTTCAAATAATATTGGGATTAGTTCACAATGCTGCAAATTTATTTTAAATTGTTTAAGTTTTAAAACTTATACAAGATATTCGTTACTTCTTACAAACATTTTTTTATTTTTGGCTTAGAGATGATACAGAGATTGTTATGCAAGTTTTATTTACTTTGAAGATTTGATGAAGAAGACGTAGAATTAAAAAGATTTTTACCCAAGATGCTGAGATGTTTTTTATTACCAAAAATGAATAGAATAAATTAATACAATTGGTTTTTTATTCATATAGATTCCTCGTCTTTGACTTTTAAAAATATATTTAACTTGATTTTAAAGATGTTGAAGTGGACATATTCTCTCAAATGATTGTAAAATCTACAGCATACGATGAAAATAAAATTATGCGCATATCTTTCACACGATTTGATTTTGGTGTTTCGACTTTCTTAAAATTGATAAGTACTGCCTTCATTCAGTTCTACAGCATGATATAACTTTTGTTACTTGTTACTGAGGCATACAATAGCACAGTGTTCAAGGATTTTCATGTGCACTAACATCTGCCAACACTGTATTTATAAAAACAAATAAAAAGAAAGGCAGATAAAAAAAATCACAATTATTGACCACCAATAATTTTTATGAATAAAAGCGCCATATTGAAATATAAAATTGACCACACACAATCGAATATGAAAGATATAACATGTTACGGGAGGATGAAAATGACAAGGGACCTATGTGTATATATATATCCCAAATATTTGTGCCGCTAAGTGCAGGTACACCACTTCGCTTTGTTACTACCTGTCGAAAATGCGATGTCAGGTTTATCATAACCGCACCTATTCCAAACGCAAAGCTAATATGTATGTATGTATGTATGTATGTATGTATGTATGTATGTATGTATATATATATATATATATATATATATATATATATATATATATATATATATATATATATATATATATATATATATATATATGTATGTATATGTGTGTGTGTGTGTGTGTGTGTGTGTGTGTGTGTGTGTGTGTGAATGTGCGTGAAAACAACTCATAAATGTGTACCTAAATACGTAAATTCGAATTCATTCGTACAAAATAACTCCAGAAAATTTTATGAAAAAAATTGTTTATTGGTACGTGCATACATTTTTACTTAAGAAGCTAATACGCTATATCGGTATGTACAGTTACAACTTAACTTCTTAAAAAAAACCTGTCCGCCTTAACTAATTGAAAAGAACCTGTCCGCCTTAACTACTTAAAACAAAACTGTCCGCCTTAACTAAACCTTATGTCATCATACACCTCTCCGCCTTAACTAAACCTTATGTCATCATACACCTCTCCGCCTTAACTAAACCTTATGTCATCATACACCTGTCCGCCTTAACTAAACCTTATGTCATCATACACCTCTCCGCCTTAACTAAACCTTATGTCATCATACACCTGTCCGCCTTAACTAAACCTTATGTCATCATACACTAGGTATTTACTTCAATAGTTTACTCACTGTGTCAGGAACATAGTATGGTAAACGCATACTTGAATGGTAACATAATAAACACACACATCTAACCAATCAATCAACTATCAATTTTTTTCATGCAATATGATAATAAAAAAAACACAAATGCCATTTCTCAATGCATATATACAGCCATGCATAGTAAACGGTCACACTGACCAACAAGAACGTGATACAAATCACAGATTCCAGCAGACTGTGTAGTAAGTGAAAATTGCAAATTGCACTGTGCTCTTGTTCCGAGTTTTATTTTTAGGTGCATGTGCTTTCGTTTGCTTTTTTGTTGCTGTTTGTTTAGTGCTTAAAATATTTTTTTAAAAACAGCCTTACACTATTATTTATTGTTGCAAGAACATACAAGCACCAAACATAATACCGATGTTTACCAAATTACCAAGTGAGCACTTGCATGAAATTGCATTAAACACATTTAATAGTATTTATTACGCAGGAAATCGATTCAAGTTAAAGCTTTTTGTCATGCTAAACTACTATTTAGCGATTCCTTGATTAATCTATCACCTCTTGTTTGTCACGTGCGATGCAAAGCAAACATATGCATTTGCACACCATTATAGCAGACAGTCGCTGGACAAATTTAGCTGATATATGTATAAAAACTATCATCCCCACCCGCTCTGTTCATGTATCGCTCATACATTTATCTGCTATATTCAAATTTGAAAACGAATCACAAACTGACTTTTGTGTGGACTCCCTTGTTCGGTGAATCGTCTAAAGTATTCGCTAGATGTGCATGCGCACGATAAAGCCTTTGTGACTTCAGAAAGAATGACGTTTGACATGCAGAAAAAATCAATTCTTAGAAGCCAATTAGTTTTTACTTTCGGTCAAGAGTTTCTTCTCACATCCACTGTTTTAAACGATTCGGTCTATAACACCACAAACCCCACCCACCCTAGCCTCCACCCCAGATTAGCTTAGTTGTGATATTATATTATAAAAATATTACAATTCTTGTCGGGTACACTTAATTGTTAAACGATGCGGGGGTACAAATATTTCTTGCTATATATATATATATATATATATATATATATATATATATATATATATATATATATATATATACTTAGGTATTAGTATAAAACTCAACAGTCCAATATTCCTCAGGCTTAGCATGGAACCGGGGTATATTATTATCAATTTGTATTGTATATGCTGGATAAATCAGTTCAGTAAAGAAGCATTATTTAACTTCAACAAGAAAGAACAGACTGATACATAATACGTTTTAAAAAATCAACTTTATAAAATCCTAATTATAAAATCCTAATTATAAAATCCTAATTATAGCTATGGAAAAAGACTAATGTTACTACCTAATGAAGTTTTGTTATTTAAATACTTGAAGAAGAGTTATATATTATTTACTTCTTACATATGGGATATCAAATATGAATGTTTTACTTCGGTCAAAAGTGCATCTTTTATTTCTTTCACTTTCTTATTAAGGGCAATATGGTAAAGAAACAGCTTAAGGTGTACGTTTGCAGTAATATAATATTCCGAATTCAATGATTGTGAAATGAATTTAATATCAAAATGATAAGCCAATGTGAATCATTATAGCTTGGATCTTTGTTGTAATAAGTCTGTTATTCTCTGTTCTCGTCCTCGGTAATCTCTGGCTGGAAAGAGAAAATAAAACTAACATAAGACCAAATGCTCACAATAAAGACATATAATAGGCTGGATAAGAATGTGTGTATACGCGTGTGTGTGTCTGATTGCTTATAGAGGTAAGGGAGAAATACAGACTGGAGTACAGTGTGTCATATAACAAACACCACTGTCAAACTCCTTTGGTGTTCAGGCTGAATAGCTGCTGTTGACCCTACGTATATTGGTTGCTCTGATGGCAATGGTGAAAGCTGTACCGTTGGTGTTCTTGGAGGTGATAACTGTAACGATAATGGTGTAGGTTGTGATGTATATGTTCTTGGATGTGGCTGTTCTAATAGTAACGGTGCAAGCTGTACCTTAGCTGTTTTTGGTCGTAATTCTACGTGAGGTGTCGAAATGTTGTCCGCTGGCTTTGGCGACATGGCAATGCAAAGACTCTGCCTCGTCATCTGACTGTTATCTAGAGATGATGGAAGGACCATGACTGCTCCTGGAAGAAACGGTTGTACGGGATAACAATAGTATTGGACTGTGGGAGTTGATTGCAACGCTGGTTGAGGTTGTGGTGCTGGTGCTGTCATTGTTTGTGGCTGCTTTATTAGTACTGATGGTGGCTTTTGTTCAAACGTTGTTGCTATTGGGGGTAGTTGATTATGTCCACTTGCTACTGCATCGTTCTCAACTGAAATATACCCAAGTAACAATGACAAAATCCTTTATGGTGCAAATACAAAGAAATAAATGTGATACTTTGTTGCACACAAACACACACACACACACACACACACATACACACACACACACACACACACACACACACACACACACATATATATATATATATATATATATATATATATATATATATATATATATATATATATATATATATATATATATATATATATATATATATATATATATAATTTCCTATGTCAGGATAAATGGTGATAAGGAAGGTTCTTTATTTTTTCTTTATTTACAGCTGTAGAGTTTGTATAAATAAAATACTCTTAACTTGAAAAGTAGTTATATATGCACTTTCAGGTGCACAATATGACATATTTATCGATTTTCCTAAAACATCTTGCACTAATATATATTGAAATGATGTAAAAACTTTCAACTATCTAATTATCATGCTTGTGTCATTTGATGAAAACGAAACGTCTTCACCGTTTGAAAGAAAATCATTTATAACGAGTAGCAAAGTAACTAATTTAGATATACGTAATTGTAGATGTTTCCTAGTTTCCTAACATTAAAGTGTATATTTATATCCTACCTGTCCAGATCTGATTTTCAGAAAGTGCGGAGGAGGCCAAAGGTTCAATTTTTCCCTTAGTGTGTTTGATTAATGTTACAGCAAAGACCATCAAAAGTATCTGAAACAAATCAGTGCACAACTATGTAGGTAACAATTAATTTTGTCCAAAAAAGGAACAAGGTAAGCGAAGCAGTACATGGCTTACATACAGAGAAAGAAAGATTATTTGTGGATGTAAAAAGGGAGAAAGGTAAACAAAGCAGGGCATATTTTTGTTTTACATACAAATATTATTATTTGTTCATTTAAAAGAGCACTTAGATTATATAGGGATACGTTTGCTCATGTACAGGTAAACATGGTAGGCAAAACTTAAAAGAGTATTAGAGAAGTGCATACCTGAATAAGTTCCCCAATGGCCAGCAGAGACCATATTGTTCCGATGTTTCTTGAGTAGTACGCAGTATATCTGTAAACATCCCTACAATATGAGAGAAACATTGCGTATTAGTCCTGTAATAACATTAATTACGCTATTCAGATCTATTATTCTGGGTAAAACCTTACATTAATTTGATTTTACGCACTCAGTGTAACCAATGCCTTTTTTAGATTAGTGTTATTACCAAAATGATGATGATGATGATAACGATGATGATAACGTGAATCAAGTTTGTGCAGTGAATATACTAAAACCTGCATGAATCCAAAGAGCTTTAAACATACGGGCAGTTCTCCTATAAAGATAAACTTCAGAACCATCTATTTTGTGTGACGGACGCATGCGCCAAGTGCATGAAAGAATGTTTGTTGCAAAACACATAAATGGCGCCAATAAGAAAATTGTATAGAAATAAAAAAGCATTGACGCAAGTAGCAATAGAGACTAAAGTCCAAGTGGGATCTCCTTAAGCCTCTAAGGTTTATACCTGAAGTTCAAAATGTTCTATAATCGAAAGAAGAAAATGAAAGACAACGAATACAATTGAACAAAATAATATCGAAATGGTTTATGGAGAAATAATGAATGTATTACAACTATACTGAACGTAAATGAACCGAACTAGAATCCTAAAGGGATATAAACTATCGTATTTCCTATCTTTTAAGATGATTTCAGCTGGAAACCACAAGTACCCAGATCACTATTCGCTACAGTCTGGAGTTTGTCACCGCCAGGAACATCCCCTCCCCATGTATATATTCGATTGTGTGTTTAATAATGATAATTATATATAATACAAACAAGGCAAGCGAGGTGTTTTATTACACATTGTGGTGAAAACAGGAACAGACTATAAACGTTTAAAAAATTTCAAATATTATGATACAACGCTAATCTTTGCCCCTCTCAGCGACTCGAATTTTGCAAGGTAGATGGTGGATATGTTTTATTGGAGCTTTCATCGACATTGTATACCAGCATCATTGTGTTATATGTTGTCACATGATCTTTATAAGTGCAGATTCGCTCCTTTCTGAATGGTTTAAATGCATTATGTACCCAGAGGTTCAAAATTACAAGCACTGTTGTAACGGTATCCAGTTATCGGGGCAAATCTATAGTCTGCGGTTTTAGGTCTAATTTATGGCGGTCGCAACAATTAAATAAGCATATTTAGAAACTTTGCAACCGTATATATTTACCCTTGCAATGATATTCGAATACACAAATGTGCTTTCTGTTGTTTCAGTGGTTTATATCGTCCGTCCAGGTGTGATGGTAGCGTTGGATTAACTACATATTGCGGTCGAGGGAATACTAGTATTATCGAGACAATACAAATGACCGTTACAATGGAATCGTTACTGTTGCAACGATAAGATACGGTGAGTCAACACTTTTTTCACATAAAACACAATACTGTCAAACATTAATCTAATTATCGAAGCTGCGATATATGTATGGAATTAATAGAAATATTAGCGTTGCAATGGTACTAGTATTAGCTTTGAAATACAATGAAGCTCATTATCTTAATTACATGACACTAGGTTACACTAAGCTTGAATATTATTATACTGTTATCAGTGTAACGGATACTCTTTTACAAAGTTTATCTAAAGACAATAGGAAGATGCTATAGATGATACTGATAATAATGATGATGATGCAGTGTATCTTGTTGGAGTAATGAGTGCACCAAAAAATGCATGACTCATAAAAGGTTAAAAAGTAAGGACATTTCTCCTTTTAAGATGACACGCAGTGAGTACCCAAGCATTACACTTATTAAGCAATGCAGTTAAGAGGACTGCCCTTAAGAGAAAACTTTAAATTTAAATCCTTCCTCGTATTCAGGAAAGGAAAATATTCCTAGTCAACTATTTAAAATGAATATGAATGGGTCAAGTACACAGAAAAAGTTTGTGGTAGAACACAAACAAATTCAATTCGGAACAGGATAAACATAAAGAGGAAATAACACGTGAAGCCATAAAAAAAACATTAGTCACAGTGGGGTCTTCTTTACTCTTTAATAGTCATGCTTGACACAGGGCATGCTTTATTATTTAAAAAACAAATTAAATTAAACGAATCAAATTGAACAAAATTATGCAGAAATGATTAATAGAGAAGTCATGGTCGTATTCAAGCCAAACTAATTGTAAAAGAACAGGAACCCAAACGGAAAACAACTACCATATATACTTGCTTATAAATCAAGTCTAGATGCAAACTGCACAGACCGTGACCTCCCGTAGCTGTAGTTTGCTAAGAATAATTTGTTACCGTGCCTGGAGTATTAGCGCTAATTATTAATAGATTGTATGTTTAAGAATGGTAATTATTAATAATACAACCAGGCAAGCAAGGTGTTGTACATACAAGAAAATATTTTTGTTATGGATTTTGCTGGAAAGCATATAATGAATTGACCCTAAATGTTTTTTTTTAAAAATATGAAGTAAATTCCAACCTTTACCTCTCCTAGTCGATTAAATTTTGCAAACTATATCGTTAAATTTTATATTGGAACTTTAATCGACGCTGTATACTAGCTTGATTGAATTGCTCGTCATTGTATGAAATTAATAGAGCTGACATTTTGTAAGATTAATGCAGAAGCACTCCTATCTGATTGGTTGAATTGCAAGGTGTACCAAAAAGATCGTAGCTACAAGTACAGTTGCAACGGTACCCATCATTTTAAACACAAATCTCGTTGAAAGTATATTTAGAATCTTTTCAGCGGTAACCTATATCTTTGCAAAGATATTCCAATACCGAGACAAAGTTCCTTTATGCTGATTCACTGGTTTATTTCATCGGTATAGGTGTAATTGTAGCATTGCAGCAATATTGTTTTGTGGTCACAGTAATAGTATCATAGAGACGATACAAGTTAACGATACAACGGAGTCGTTACTGTTGCAAATATTCCACACAGACCTTTGATATGAAGATAGTTTTTTTTTAAACTCAACGAGATTTCTTGTTGAGAAATTATCGAAAAAGACATTTTAATCACTGGAAAAAAAACAAGATAAATTTAATCTTAAAAGCAAATGCGGATAACCAAGATGAGCTTGAGAGATTTTGCTTCGTATTGATCCAGACAACTGAGAACATTTCCCAGCTACTTCAACATTCTTGCCACACGCATCTTCATCCCCCTCCATGTCTTTGTCAAAACAATTCAAGTATATTACTGATCAATAAAGCGATGATTAAGTAGCAAATGCCACATTACTTACATGTATACCTCTTCTGATGTCTTAATGCCTTTCTACTTACATGCATGCGTGTATATAAATATGTGTGTGCGTGCGTTACTTACTTCTTGCCAGAAATTGGTATCATATGAATATGATCCACAATATAATTGATAGCCACACCCATAAGAGTAATAGTACGCACTGGTGCTTGGAAGAGTTTTGCAACATCCGGGAACAGCGTAATAGTAATAATAATAGTAACATCCATATTGGGTAACGTATGACGAATATTGGAAGTCAGTTTTTGAATCTATACCGCAACACTGATACTGAAGAAAGGGAAAATGATTATAAAGACATCCAATAAAGTCTGTATCAATGAGATTAAAATATGAATGTACAGAGAATAACTCTTATACTCTAGACTAATTTCATTAGCGTGTTCTATTGTGCTTAGTGTGTTCTAGACTACTGTGTTTAGTGTATTATCGACCAATGTGATTGGTGTGCTCTACAGTACGGCGATTAGTGTGTTCAAGAAGAATGTGATTATAATGTTCAGACTACATTTATTGGTATGTTCTAGACTACTATGATTAGTGTGATCAAGAATGATGTGATTATTGACTTATAAACTGCTGTGATTAGTGTGTTCTATAATTCTTTGATTACTGTTCAAAACTAATGTGATTAGTGTGTTCTAGAGTACTTTGATTACTGTTCAACACTAATGTGACTATTTAATTATAGACTGCTGTTATTAGTGAGTTCTAGAATACTTTGATTACTGTTCAATACTAATGTGATTAATGTGTTCAAGACTGATTTGACTATTGACTTATAGACTGCTGTGATTAGTGTGTTTTGGAATACTTTTATTACGGTTCAATGCTATTGTGATGCTATTGTGATTAGTGTGTTCAGGACTGATGTGACTAATGAGCTATAGACTGCTGTGATTAGTGCGTTCTAGAATTCTTTGATTACTGTTCAAGACTAATGTGATTAGTGTGTTCAAGACTGATGTGACTATTGAGTTATAGACTGCTGTGTTTAGTGTGCTCTAGTATACTTTTGATTACTGTTGTTCAAGACTAATGTGAAGCGCATGGTCAGACTCGTGCGATTAGTATGTTCAAAACTAATGTGAATATTGAGTTATAGACTAACGAGATTGGTGTGTTCGAGGCTGATGTGATCAATGTGTCCTGTGATACTTTGATTACGGTTCAAGACTAATGTGAAGATCGAGTTCAGACTAATGTGATTAGTGTGTTCTAGACTAGAGTGATTAGTGTGTTCTAGACTAGAGTGATCAGTGTGTTCAAGACTAGAGTGATTAGTGTGTTCTAGACTAGAGTGAATAGTGTGTTCTAGACTAGAGTGATTAGTGTGTTCTAGACTAGTGTGATCAGTGTGTTCTAGACTAGAGCAATTAGTGTGTTCTATACTAGAGTGATTAGTGTGTTCTAGACTACTGCGATTAGTGTGTTTAAGACAAATGTGATTACTGTTCTAGAATAATGTAAACAGACTAGTGTGTTTATTGTTTTCTAGACTAGTGTGATTAATGTTTTCTAGACGAGTGTGATTTGTGTGTTGTTTGACTAGTATGGTTGGTGCATTCTAAAACGCTGCTGTTAGTTTGTTTTTCTTGATAGTTCCATAAATGTCAGCGACTTGTTCAATGTTTAGTGTGCTCTATTATACTTTTGATTACTGTCATGGTCACACTAGTGCGATTATTATGTTCAAAACTAATGTGAATATTGAGTTATAGACTAACGAGATTAGTGTGTTCTAGACTAGAGTGATTCGTGTGTTCTAGACTAGAGTGATCAGTGTTCAACACTAGAGTGATTAGTGTGTTCTAGACTAGAGTGATTAGTGTGTTCTAGACTAGAGTGATCAGTGTGTTCAATACTAGAGTAATTAGTGTGTTCTAGACTAGAGTGATTAGTGTGTTCTAGACCAGAGTGATTAGTGTGTTCTAGACTAGAGTGATTAGTGTGTTTTAGACTAGAGTGATTAGTGTGCTCTAGACAAGAGTGATTAGTGTGTGCTAGACTACTGTGATTAGTGTGTTTAAGATAAAATTGATTACTGTTCTAGAATAATGCAAAGAGCATGTTCAGACTAGTGTGTTTATTGTTTTCTACACTAGTGTGATTAATGTTTTCTAGACGAGTGTGATTTGTGTGTTGTTTGACTAGTATGGTTGGTGCATTCTAGAACGCTGTTGTTAGTTTGTTTTTCTTGATAGTTCCATAAATGTCAGCGTCTTTTTCAATGTTTAGTGTGCTCTAGTATACTTTTGATTACTGTCATGGTCAGACTAGTGCGATTAGTATGTTCAAAACTAATGTGAATATTGAGTTATAGACTAACGAGATTGGTGTGTTCGAGGCTGATGTGATCAGTGTGTCCTGTGATACTTTGATTACGGTTCAAGACTAATGTGAAGATCGAGTTCAGACTAATGTGATTAGTGTGTTCTAGACTAGAGTGATTAGTGTGTTCTAGACTAGAGTGATCAGTGTGTTCTAGAGTGATTAGTGTGTTCTAGACTAGAGTGATTAGTGTGTTCTAGACTAGAGTGATTAGTGTGTTCTAGACTAGTGTGATCAGTGTGTTCTAGACTAGAGCAATTAGTGTGTTCTAGACTAGGGTGATTAGTGTGTTCTAGACTACTGCGATTAGTGTGTTTAAGATAAATTTGATTACTGTTCTAGAATAATGTAAACAGCATGTTCAGACTAGTGTGTTTATTGTTTTCTAGACTAGTGTAATTAATGTTTTCTAGACGAGTGTGATTTGTGTGTTGTTTGACTAGTATGGTTGGTACATTCTAGAACGCTGTTGTTAGTTTGTTTTTCATGATAGTTCCATAAATGTCAGCGTCTTGTTCAATGTTTAGTGTGCTCTATTATACTTTTGATTACTGTCATGGTCAGACTAGTGCGATTAGTATGTTCAAAACTAATGTGAATATTGAGTTATAGACTAACGAGATTGGTGTGTTTGAGGCTGATGTGATCAGTGTGTCATGTGATACTTTGATTACGGTTCAAGACTAATGTGAAGATCGAGTTCAGACTAATGTGATTAGTGTGTTCTAGACTAGAGTGATTAGTATGTTCTAGATTAGAGTGATCAGTGTGTTTAAGACTAGAATGATTAGTGTGTTCTAGACTAGAGTGATTAATGTGTTCTAGACTAGAGTGATTAGTATGTTCTAGATTAGAGTGATCAGTGTGTTTAAGACTAGAGTGATTAGTGTGTTCTAGACTAGAGTGATTAGTATGTTCTAGATTAGAGTGATCAATATGTTTAAGACTAGAGTGATTAGTGTGTTCTAGACTAGAGTGATTAGTGTGTTCTAGACTAGAGTGATTAGTGTGTTCTAGACTAGTGTGATCAGTGTGTTCTAGATTAGAGTGATTAGTGTGTTCTAGACTAGAGTGATTAGTGTGTTCTAGACTAGGGTGATTAGTGTGTTCTAGACTAGCGTGATTAGTGTGTTCTAGAGTAGAGTGATTAGTGTGTTCTAGACTAGAGTGATTAGTGTGTTCTAGACTACTGTGATTAGTGTGTTTAAGATAAAATTGATTACTGTTCAAGACTAAAGTGATTAGTGTGGACTAGACTAGAGTGTTTAGTGTGTTCTAGATTAGGGTGATTAGTGTGTTCTAGACTACTGCGATTAGTGTGCTTAAGATAAATTTGATTACTGTTCTAGAATAATGTAAAGAGCATGTTCAGACTAGTGTGTTTATTGTTTTCTAGACTAGTGTGATTAATGTTTTCTAGACGAGTGTAATTTGTGTGTTGTTTGACTAGTATGGTTGGTGCATTCCAGAATGCTGTTGTTAGTGTGTTTTTCTTGATAAATGTCAGCGTCTTGTTCCATTTTAAGACATGCTATACTATTTAATATAAATCTTATTAACATCATATTATAATAAATCATACTATGAACATGACTATGCACGTGTTGTCAATTTTATATAAACTCCAGTTAACACTCAAGTATAAAGTATGTTGAATACAGTAATCAAAAGATTAAACATGAAATAAAATTTCCTTTAGTTGAAGAGTGGACGAACAATGTCAAAACTGATTTGCACTGATGTGAACAATTGGTAAAATGTTATCATTATATGAGGGATAAATGTCTTCCCATGTTGTGCTACCGCGAACTTTTTTCTTTTTCGTATAATTGCAAACATTAATTGTATTATCAATTATATTTCTGCCTAAACACGATTTTTTTTTTATAGTAAACATCATTTTGCTCTGATCTTACCGAAATTCAGATATCAACCTCTCTAACTGTCACAGTATTCACGCACAAACAGAACATTTCAATCTTCTAGCAGACACAGTATTCACCAACAAGCAGAACATTTCAACCTTCTAACGCACACTGTATTCACACACAGAGTATTACAACCTTTTAAACCCTTCTAACATACACGGTAATCACAAACAGAGTGTTTCAACCTTTCTATCAGACACTATATTCACACAAACGGAGTACTTAAATCTTTCTAACAGACACTGTATTCACACGCAAACGGAACAAGAGCTGAATAGATTTCAGTGATTGATACAAAAAATCTTCTCTTACCCTATCAGAACAATACAATATAAGCACTATTTATTTAATGCATTTGCATCATATTTCATTAAGAAAAAAATAGAGTATATTATTATTATTATCATTGTTATTATTATTATTATTATTATTATTATTATTATTATTATTATTATTATTGGTGTTTTAAATTATTTTTTGTATTGAAACACAAACCTCTTGCATGAGATAATTCCAACCGAGTGAAGACTGGTCTGAGGAATCGATTCCATAATATTCTTTGAGTTTTTCCTGAAGGTACGGCTTCATCCATTCTTGTATCTAAATGAATCAATTAGGAAAAATGTATTAGACAGCGGAATATCAATGTCGTTCTATGTTTTAGTCATATAAATGGATCAAAAGAGATGCATATAGTGGTTTTAGACGCTCGCCGTTATAGATCGTTAATACAGTTCACCACTGTATCGGGTTCAGCCTCTGTTCGACTAACCTGGGATTGCGATGAAGCATGCCATTTGGTAGACAAATCTTCCGGGGTTCTTTCTGAGTTCATCCTTCATAAAATATACTGGCAGTATTGTATAGTTTATCATGAGCTGAAAATTGTCGTTACATGCAACTACAACAGCTTGAACTGTTCAGAAACAATTTGATATATTTCATAATTAACGTTGTAAAGCTGTATATCTAAAACAAACTGTACAAACAAACTATATTGTATACAATCTCGATTCAAATGTATGTATGAGACGCTTTCACCTAGAATATAACTTCCCGACATTTTAATATAGTTGGAATGTCATCAACGTTAGCAATGAAAACTAGTGCTGAATTTGTTTCGGTTCAAACCGTTTTATTTTTATATATATATATATATATATATATATATATATATATATATATATATATATATATATATATATATATATATATATTATATCGGCGAAAGCCTCTATCACTTAGAGTATGACGCTAACTAATATAAACATTACATACGACCTTACAAATCAGGAAACTAACAAGACACCCAACAAAAGCAAGAAGTCCTCCAACCCGAGCAAACGCGTAAACAACCGTACCTATTTTCTCTCCCACAAAGAACAATGCATGGCATAAACAGAATCGACGACACTATCAATAGACAGCATTGCAACACTAATGCCAAATACAACAAGAATGTCGAAGACAACAATAGCGTCGAATACATCAACAGAACACACTGATAACAGTAATGTCGAAGATAATAACAACAACAAACTCGTCAATACAACAAGTTGTCGATTAAAGATCGCTGCATGGACAATGGCTTCAATAGCTTTCCGAAATGTGAGCCGAAGTTATAGAAAACAGGTTCACATTGAAAAATGCGCAACTTCTTTGCACTAGGATAATGTAGAACAGTTGTCAAAAACTGTTGAACATAGACAAATGCAGAACTCCGTTGCACATGGAAAATGAACAATACAAGTTCTCGAAATCCATTGCATACGACATAATGCGCAGCAAAAGTTAATTGTTCTTTTTTAAGCGCTTATGAAGCTATATATATAAATTCTATATTGTTATACCTTTAAATATCTAAGCTGGTCACGTCTTTAAACGAGACTATTAGTGGTTGCTAATTGGTTTAATGCAAGTCGTGACTTAATAGCGAAATATTATAACAAACATTAGAATACAAATTGTTACTTTGCAAATTAAAATGCAATACGTAGTATATACTCACAGTCTCGGGACGGGTGATAAAGTGATACCCCATTATGACTTGAATGATAAGAAGACATCCAACGATTACAACATGCTGAAAAACAATAATTGCTCATGAAAATTAAATGATCGCTGGCAGAAGTGTAATCCTACTAACAGAGGTAGTATTAATAATATCAGCAGTAGTAATGGTGGTAGTGGTAATAGTAGTAGTAGAAATGCAAATAGTAGAAGCAGTAGTTACAAAGTCACCATCACTTACGAAAAGTCACCTGGTGTACAACATATTTTACCAAATACAATTTTACCTAATGCAGATATACTGCATCAAAATAAAACAACATTTTTGTACTTATAAATATATCTGATGAATTTCAGTAGAAAGCTAAGATTCGTATAACGTCTTAAATGATATCATATCATCATATGAATATAAATAAAATGCATATGATGGAGTGACTTACCGACACCATTTAGATTATTTATATTAAAATGCAAATGGTAAATGATATGTTTCTAAACGACGAAGGACCGCATGAAACAAAACACTCCAACAGGGAAAGGATAGTTCCTATGTGATTGCAGTGGATACCTAAACAAAATGTTCTCTCTCTCTCTCTCTCTCTCTCTCTCTCTCTCTCTCTCTCTCTCTCTCTCTCTCACACACACACACACACCACTATAAGCAGTATCCTCTTCTTGTGGTAACGTGAATAAAATCCGAGAACTGAGTGGAGCCGTGAAAAGACCAATCAGGATGAGGGAGATTCCAAACGCCTGGTACAAGCTCTCTGTAATGGGTCGAAAATTATCCGTGGACAAATACACGCCTGTTATTCAAAACGAAGAGGAAAAGTCAGAAATTAATTTTAGCGAGATACATATAAACAAGAGGGATGGTTTAACACTTTTATGATTTTACTATGTTTACCAACTCAGTATATTATTATCACATTCGTAAGAACTATTTTATTTAAAGTAACAAAACATATTAACGAATCTGGTAATATCCCATATATGACAACAATTGATGTTATAAAGATCGCCCTGTCTTAAATTTTAATTATTACAACATTCCAATTGAAAAATAGCATTATACTGAAATAGAATATTAAGAACTTAATACCGATCGTGCTTTAAGAATATTCCACCGATTTACCATACCATAAGCATTTCTAGCGCTGTCTGTGATTTTCTGCAGGGTTGTTGATTTGATAGTTTGTGTCCCAAAACGAACGACAATACCACCAATAAATAATGCTGCTGAAATAAACTGAAATATATATATATATATATATATATATATATATATATATATATAAGAATAGAATATACTAAATATAGATATATGTGTCTCTCTGTGTGTGTGTGTGTGTGTGTGTGTGTGTGTGTGTGTGTGTGATATGGACTATAAAATCATAACAGTTGCTTTGTGTAGAGCAGCGGATATATTGTGTGTCAGGAATTGATTTACATCAATGCGACAAACTGACATTGAATAGTGCAAATCTAGTTTGTTAAGTTTGGGGTTTGTTTTGTTCTTGTCAAGACAGTTACTAAACAGAGGCGATGGGGACAATAAGCCTAACAGTAAACGTTGAAATTAACACTGTGTTGAAAATATCCATCCGAAGTAACACTTGAGAATGTTCAATGTCGCGCGCATTTTTTTTTAAAAATCCGATGCATGTATAAAAGCAATTATTTTACTTTAAACCAGATGATCGGATCGTCAAACCAGGTAGGTGAGACATCAAACATTTTCAACAGTACTTCAATAGGTGTGTACCAATAAATACACGAATGTTCTGTATGTATGTGTGTGTGTATGTATGTA
>JAQISU010000055.1:27647500-27712500 GCA_029339505.1 Unio delphinus
TGATCCGGCAATAGAAATTTTTCATTGCCAAATTTATCTACGACAAGTTCAAAGTTGCCTACGATTGTTTCCTTGAATGATCTTCTTAAAGCGTCTTCAAGTTTATCCTTGTCATAAACGAATACTCGTGCGTGTTGATACATTATTAAAAATCTACGATTTTAATTGTTGTAATTTCACTTATGACTTCACATCGAGGGTAATCTGTAGCTGCTCATCTTGTAAATCGATCAAGTTAAAATCCTAATCATCCAGTTTGAAATTCATTCTCGATATCCAGGTGTTATTACACGTTTAATACACTGAGTTAATTGGGTTTTGTACGATTAAACTTCCAGGGGGTACCTCTGGTGCAAGCGTATATAGGATATACCCCTGCGATGCTCGATTTGACAATGTCGTATTCACGTGATAACTTCAATCGACGATATCGCATATAAGATTTATCGCGATCACTGATGTTATATTGACGTTGTGTGAAGATACATGTCTGCCTGTTCCGTCGGGAGCGTTGTTGTATCGGAGAACATCACCAGATTTTTTTTTCGCATTGTATTTATTTTGTTGATATACTCAGCGACGGTTGTAGTATTGTCTTCATATAGTTTTGTCCACACGACATGTATTTGTGTAAAATACTCATCGATGAGATCATTGAGTGATTGTCTTAATTCGGGTACATTATATCCGGGAAATTTATAATCTGTTAATGTAGCCTCTGTTAACGAATATGCGGTTAAAAATCTTTGTTTATCATTACTCAACTCATTAGTTTGATATTTTACAATACTAACAAATTTCGCACTGAGAATTTCCATATCGGCTATAAAGGAATATAATATCTCAGTCTGCTTGAGGATTTTATCACGTGGGGCTGTTATATCAAGGAGATATTTCTGAAAAATTTTCCGTAATTGTTCTATTTGTTTTCTATATTCTCTTGTAATTTTATCAAAATAAACACGGAGAGTTTCAATATCCCAGACATAATTAGGTAGTTTCTTGGTTGTAGGATCACACGAATGGTTTTGTCTGTCAAAAAAATAAAAGTTAATATAAACGTTTCTTTGGGATCTGTTGGTTTCACATACTCCCCTCAAAATTCTGCACTTATTGAAGTGATTATTCTACGTGCGGTAAATGTGTCAGGATAATCGGTAAATTCAGGATACCGTGTTACTCCACCAGGGAAAAGAAAATCAGATTTTTCAGGTTCTTGAGGGAGAGTCTTCCTTGGTTGTTTTTCTCGTGTAGTAGGGAATATTTCAGATAGTTCTTTTTCCTATGGTGATTTTTCAGGCCATCCTAATATGGTTTTTTTTCGAACTGTTATATATATCTACGACGTATTCGGGTGAGTTTATCTCGATGGTGGTTGACAACGATGGTGTGTGAACAGTTAATTCGATCTTAGACTCTGCTCCTGTAACATATTTTATTCTGCGTTGAATTTCACCGTTAATATCTTCGATCTGGTAATTACCTTCTGGAATATATATTGTCTGCCAATCGGGAGTGCCATCTTGTTTATTCTTATACGCGAATACCAAACTGTTATTAGGTGATTTACCCGCGAATGGCTCCGATCTTATATTGGGCCAACCGTGATAAACAACTAGTTGAGTTAGCGCTATTTTTTTTACCGAGATCGGAGTTTGAAATACAATACTAAATTCTGGTTTCTTTGACGTGGTTGATATTAACGTTGCTTTCCCCGGAGCGGTGTTCTCTGCTATTTGCAGAAGTAATTCATGTGTTGATGCCATTATCCTCTATATGTTTTTATAATTTTGACATCGCGGAGTCATAAATATGTACCATCGCGGAGAACTCGCTATCGGATATTGCTGTGTCATCCAGTGACGACGATATCATCGCGGATAATTGTGAATTCACAGTTGATACCGTATGGAATTTAACAAGGTCATCTTGCAGTTTAAGCTGACTACAAGATGATATGATGAAATAGAGTGCACGATAACGTCATCGGCGCTAATCCTTCTTCGATATTTTTTTTTATTTTTACTTGGTACTCTTCTGTGAGAGATTTGAGTTGAGCCTGTAATTGTATGACTTGGTCATATCGATAACGTTTTGACATTGTCTGCGACATTGGTTTATTTAAAATATTATATTTCAATTAAGCTGTTTACTCAAATCGGCTACAAATTCTACGTACCATGTTATAGATACCCGAACCTAATCTTTATCTGTAGTAGTTAACGTGAATCGTGCGGTTGAAGCCTTGTCTATGATCGTCAATATCGTATTGTTGACACCGGATGACGAGCTCGATGAAATATTAAATTGGGTCGGTGATACCAATGTTAGTCTATAAATTCCTTTAACCGTCGCGGTGATATCTAACATGTTAGTTTGTGATGTCCAGGCGAATGATCTGTGCTGGATCGTGTATACCATGTTGATAGTTTTCTCATGAGGAAGTTTTGTTTTATCCAGTGTGCCAATCATCGTTGGAAAATCATCCTTGATGGCCTCGTGAGTTTGTTTGATATCATCTATGGATTTTTAATATCTGGGAGTTTTATATCGATGTTATCGATTGGACCCCCAAACAATTTGTTAACGATATTTTTACGAACATTTCCAAATTGTTTTACGTGATCTTCATTCACGGATTGAAGGGTTACTAACTCATCCACTGTGGTTTTTCTATCTCTGAGCGGCGGTGTAGTCACTGGTGGAATTCCAAAGAAATTATAAATAGGAAGTTGAACATCGGTAACACTTTTCTGTAGCCCCGCAAACTGGTTTACGTGGGAGTCATATTTATCACTCAACGTTTTAAGTGAATTCACCGATGATATATAATTGTTGTCGAGTGATGTTAGTTTATCTGAGATAGTTGAAATGAGGACACCCGATTTAAGTTTACCCTGGTCGCTAAACATCGCGATAGCATTTTTGGCTACCCCGCGTTGTCTAATTAAAATGTCATACAGCGAAACATTACTCGTTTTTAATTTACCCTGACGATCTTGAAATACAACTATTTTATCTTGTGCCACGTCTACGAAATTTAATATATCTGATAGCGCCTTTGATATAAGCTTCTTTACCTCTTCTAGGGAAACTCCCTTTTTTCCTGTACGTGAGCGTGATCTTCACCAAATATCTACCATTATACGTTTATGATCTCTTTAAAAAGCGATTACTTGTGTATTCGTGTACAGTTTTATGGGGTGGGGTAGTCGATTTTGAGATCGTTGTTAACACATTAAGAACTTCTCTGCCACAAATTGGAGGATCGGTTAATGTCTGCGTGGTCAGCGTTGAATACCAAACAAGGGGTTTTAACCCGTTGACGTATTTAAGAAATTCCTTTGGCGGCGATAGCCCATACGAGTTGAAATAAATAATTGATCGAGTATGTATCGCAAACGCGACCCAATGAGTTCCACGTCGAGTGTTATCATCGAGATTAATTATACCTGTTTCTGGGATTGACGGTTGTTTAGGTAATTGATCTTTTATAAAACACCTCTGAAATGTTTTATCGGGGATTGTTTTACCGCGGCGATTAAATCAAAATTTGACATTGGGGATAAACATAGCTCCGGTATGTTCCCGGGAGTCTCAAAACTTTTCAGCGGTATGTTCCGGGAAGCCTTAGATCTCTTCCCATTTAATATCCCTTTCCGATAATTTTATTTACAGCCTCTCCGCCACCACCGCTAGCGGCACCAGTAACAGCACCTAACACAGCTGTTTTAGCGAGTACAGGGGCCGCGGCGGCGAGTAACGCTAGAATCGCGCCATGAAAAGGAAATATCCCACCGGATTTTACCATATTGGAAATTGCGGAGTGCAAAAACTCCATCTGTACTTCTGTATTTGCCCTTAACGCGCTATTAAAATGTTTAAGCTGAGTTTTTGTTAACGATAGTATATTTGGTCCTCCGTTAGCTATCTGTCCATGTTTCAAAGTTATCTTTGCACCACACATAGTAGACGTTTTCGATTGGAGTTTCTTTGCCTGACCAGGGGTCAAGGTGACATTAACGTGATTGTACGACATTTTTATTTAAATAACAGATCATCTAATTGTTACATGTTTTCTATTGACGCGTCAACGAGTTTCATTTGTCCACCAACACCCTCGAGTAACATTGACTTATCACTGAGAATAACAGCTACCGCTCTATATCCTCCAACGGGAAAAGTACCTACATTAGTGCGAAAAACTATATCGATGACAGATTGCTTATACAAATCCATATGTTCCAACGAGAAGTAGTATATCGGATACAATGTTGTAAACTCTCGCTGAGATATTAGCATTCCCGTGTCAATATCTAGATCACGCACTAGGAAGGTTGTCAAACTATGATACGGCCTTGCAACGTGATTATGTTAAAAATCCATAATTATATCTTCGGATGGTTCTTGGTGACCGTTTACTCTCAATGAAACCTGTGAAACGTTGAATGGGTCAAATACCATCGGGTTTTGTTCTTGATTACCTACTCTGTTATTTCTCTGAAGTACAACAAAAAAACATATTTCGGAGGAGTTATTCCATGTTGCGAAGATAATTGCCACGTAAACAAACCTGCAGCGCGTTACCAGTGGTACTGTTTGTCGTTGTAGTTTGCCAAGACAATAGTGACTTACCGCCTGTTTCCATAAAAGACATCGCTGGCATCCATAACGACAGTTTTGTCAAAGTTACCTTACAATCGGCAACTCTCAGAGCTCTCCATATTGCATCGTTGTCATCCCCTTTTCTATTAAGTACAACTGTATGTTTTTCACCGAATTTAATCATTTTAACGTCTCTGCAAAATCCAAATATATGAGAGAGAGGAATCACACAGGAGAATTCCTCATCGTCATTTAGCATAGGTCTACGGGCCGCAAATCCCAGATTATAATTCCCGTTCATAGACACGATTGAGTCGCCTGCAGTGTTCATCGTCACATTTTGATTTTCAGGTTGATTAGTTGCATCCTTGACAAACATTATAGATGGTCCAATTGTTCTCACATAATCGTCTGAATATCTCATAAACGCTAGCATAGTAGTCGCAATATCGACATTCTCTTGAGTCGTCTCAATTTCTCTTCCATCAATAATATATCTGGCACTGCTAAACAGCGCCATTATACCGTTATTGACAAACCCACCTCGATCACCTATCCAATAAGCAGTTTTGACACTATCATTATGTGTAAGTCGACCTTCAACCTCAATGTACTCCTCCGATGGAAGAAAAAATATACTAGTATCCTGAACTTAAAGTTCAATTTTACCTCGTTCGTTTGGAACTCTTGCATCGTACGAATACATTTGATAATCACGAAGAGATGTATCTCTTAATACACTTTTACCGATATTAAACGCAGGGTTAGCTATCTCTTCAAACATTTTTATATAACTGATTACCTTCTAAAACGAAGTCCACTACCCGTTATCATTCTCGCGGCAATATTTCTTTGTTGTTGTTTGTCTGGCACCCCACTTAATTCTGATAATTTCTGATTCGCGAGTTGGTTAATCACTTTACTTACACTTGTGGACATCATCTCGGTAACAGTAATTTTACAGGATGAACAGGTTAAGGTTCACGGACTAGTCTCATTATTCTATCTTTGACCGCAGATAAACCCCTTTCGTCGAGATCACCGACAGCACCGATACCTTTATCACGAATAAACCCAATTGCCTTCATCCCAAGTTGTTTAGCGAGTGGCATCACCTTGGGCGCGATTCTAGTGAACAGTCCATGGATAACGTTACCAAACCCATCTCCATAATACACTTTATACACGGGTAGTCTTTAGTTTATGACTCTGACTTGTTGACGTCGTTGGTTGTGTACGATCATCTTATATGATTACATTTTATCTAATCGCTGTAATAATCGTCTATGACCTCATCGATTAGACCTCGATATAAATTGATATCTATTACACCACCTTGAAATAATCGCTGGCAGATATTTGTAGCTTTGTTGACAATTTCATGAGAATTATTTCCAGCTCGTTTTCCTCCGTTGAGAAGTTCTAGTCGAGAGACATCGTTGACAATATTATCCGGACAGATATTTAAACCACTTCTTGTAAAACCTTTTCCAAATGATGATCTAGTTACACCGGTTGCACCTTGTGTTTGAGGAGCAACCATTCTAAAAGTTTTTTTTCCTCAGGTAGTTGAGAGGTCTCATACGACGGTAAACCCCTTTTTATATCCTTTTTTCATATACGCGATAAAATTAGAATCATCCTTTGAAGTTTATTTCCACCGTTTTTTACAAAATATACTTTTTTTACTCCAAGACTCAGAATCTTTTACAGGTTTTTCATATCCAGGATTTAATAACATCGACCTCATTGAAAATGTATTATACGCAAAATCAGCTAAATCATCCAATGTAGAAATTCCTTAATTTTATTAATTGCATCTTTTGTAAATATTTTTTTCCGGTGGATATATTTCAAATGTTTTTACCGGCGGAATATCGGCAACAGCTCCCTCTAGTTCAGGTTGAGGTTGTGGGGCAACAGGTTTAAGATATTCTTCTATTCTTGTTAGATCTTTTTTCAAGTGCCGGGAGAAGAGCAATTTTTCCTCGTTGATCTTCAGGGATATCTCTTAACATAATTCTCTCAGTGGCCGCAGTAGCCTTTTCAGCGGCTGTAGTTATTCCTATTCAGTGGCCGCAGTAGCCTTTTCAGTAGCCGTTTCAGTGGCCATAGTTATCGGCTATAATAACTGTTCTGTTCCGGTTACAAAATTTGTATAAAAATCTTGTCGTCGTTGAAGTTTTTCTTTAAGTCTATCCCGTAGTGGAAGATATTTTTTAATCGCGGCTAATCTCTCTCTGGATAATCTAGAATAATATGATTCTCCAACATTTGCCATTTATATATAAACTATACGGTTAATTAATCGCCGCCATAAAACGCAGAATTTAATCGCGGCAGAGAAACGTAACCCGGGAGATTTCATCGCAGATTACATCTGTGGAGGGCTTATTTTTGTCTGAAAATTAACTGGGAAACCTCCCACTCCCACTGCTGTTAATTACCGTGATCGTCAACATCAAATTATCTGTTGTAATCGTCAATATTAAACTATCTACCGTGACAGTCAACAATAAACTATACAACATCATCTTCAATGTTAAACTATCTACCGTCATCTTTAACGTTAAACTATCAACCGTCATCTAAAACATTAAAGTAATTTCTGTGATCGTCAACATCAAAACATTTGTTGTAATCGTCAACATTAGACTATCTACTGTGATAGTCAACATTAAACTATCTACCGTGATCGTCAACATTAGACTATCTACCGTGATCGTCAATATTAGACTATCTACCGTGATCGTCAATATTAGACTATCTACTATGATCGTCAACATTAGACTATCTACCGTGATCGTCAACATTAGACTATCTACCGTGATCGTCAATATTAGACTATCTACCGTGATCGTCAATATTAGACTATCTACTATGATCGTCAACATTAGACTATCTACCGTGATCGTCAATATTAGACTATCTACTATGATCGTCAACATTAGACTATCTACCGTGATCGTCAATATTAGACTATCTACTATGATCGTCAACATTAGACTATCTACCGTGATCGTCAGCATTAAACTATTTTGATGGTAAAATTAAACTATTTAAAGTGATTCTCAGCATTAAGCTATCTATTGTTATCGTCAACATTATGCATTCTACCGTGATCGTTAGCGACCTTTCAATGATACAGTATATTTTCGTCCTGTATAATTTTATTTGCACCAAACTGGTTAGTAATTAATTAAACTTCAAGAGTGCATCGCGTCATGCTTTGGCTTTAAACAACTGATGTTTACATCAGGATGTCGCATCTTGTTTTATTAATGAAAGTCATTAAAATTGCACGTGGTTATAGCAGCATAATTTACATTATATTATATATTATTTTTAAATCGTACTTTCTAGGCTATAAGACTGGACTAAAATATAACAGCGTAGCGTTCTATAAAAAATATTTGTTTCAGTAGGTAAATATCGCAACAATGCTAGAGCTGGATTGCCTAAATTGCCAGCTATATTCAATAAATGCCTTACTATCAGGTCAGTGTTACGGGAAAATGAAAAATGATAATAGTCGCGCCAAGATGATTGATTGCAATCACATTTTGGCAGTACACATGTCAATTAGGTGCATGAAATGAGTTTTATAAGGATACTTATATAATTACTGTATTTTAGCTTTTTGTGATTTGTTTCGTAAGGTAGTTTTCACATGCAAAAGTAAATACATTTCTGAATAAATCAAGGATTCCTTGGTAAGTACATTCTTACACACTATGTCCACGAAAACATTGATTGGTGTTTGTAATTACAGTAATTGATCCTTTTTGTGGGTTCTCACATAACTTTAAACTAGTTTTACATGCAAAGGCAAATATAACTCTGAATAAATGTCGGCCTCCTCGGCGATCAGAAAAGAATATATATATATATATATATATATATATATATATATATATATATATATATATATATATATATATATATATATATATATATATATATCAGTCAAACGCTTGCACACAAATATTTGTCAACACCAGCTCATCACGCAGACAAAAGAAATGTTGAATCGATTCGATAAAACAACACTGATTTAGTTGTTGCATAGTATGTACGTTGAGAAAACGGTACTAATATTGTTCATTTAGAAAAGATACAATATTTCTAACATTACTCTGAAATAAAACTGAAATCGTGTTTCTCACTTTGTTAACCCACTCAAATTTGACACGAATTAGTTGTATAATCTTTTTACATAATTCAATTAGTAAAGCACATAAGTATCTACTTCGATCAATATTTATTTGGCAATCATATCCATTACGTATTTTTCCGTTTAAACATTTGTTATTCTGCAAACAGAGCATGATGTCCAAACCTTCAGATTGGATAATTCGATGTTGATACAGTTGTAAAAGTAACGTCTGACTGAAATGGATGTTTTATAGTTGCCACCGCCCTCTAGGGGCATATGGGCAACTTTTATAGCCACCATATCGGTGGCCATTTAAGGTCCCTTGGGGAGGGTCGCTACTCCCCCCCCCTCAGGATTTACAGTGCTTAAATGCACTATATTTTAAATAGGGCGTTCTCCCGAATTACTAAAAAGTAACTATCGGGAGAAATGAAAGCCCATGGGGTGGGTAGGAATAGTACCTACACACACCCACCCCTAACAACCAATCGGAGCAAACAGTGGTAGCGAGGGAAAATGTTTTCTCATTTCGCTAGTAATTTGGTGAGTCGGACAAGGCAAAGGCGGAAAAGGCCCAGGTCCAGGAGGGCGTCGACACAGCAGCACACACCAGAGCACGCAAACAGCAAGACAGCACAGCAAAGGACGCAGTCCACACCTGAAACGACAAGGTCATACTAAAGGTCAAATTCAGTCCAGTTGTACTAATGGACAGCTTAACATCCAATAATGTGTTAGCCACCTGTGCAATTACTCAAATATTTAAGTTGAAGAATTGTTATTTAAAGTCCTATCATTCGAATAAAACTAGTACATAAGTGTACATATAATAAGTCCCTAACAAATTTTGAAATTAAAATGTCAAAGTGACATATAATAGTGTAGTCAATGGTAGATAATTTTGGTCTTAAATTTGTTGGAGGCGGTACCAATAAGGTCTAATTAGCTTTTTAGGGCCACGGAAAGTTGTTCAAAGAGGGGTACTCGTAACCAAATGAGTCCCCTATTATTCAGGCAAGTGAAATGGCAATGTGAAGTCACATCTTGCTCCGCAGGCTTCGGCTTCTTCGGGGTGCAGCAGGAAGTAGCCGCAGAGTTACTCATGTAGACTTTATCCCTGCTGTCTGGAAATTATATCTTTACTCTGCTGAACACTTGGTTGTGGAAACGTTTTCTACTCCACGTGTATCCCCGCCATGTGCCAGGTCGGCCATCTTGGTTTGCCACGTAGAGGCATTTCTTGTTCAGCATCGAATTGATTTTACAGTAGTCTATCTGGTGGCTGGAATATCAGTGGTGAAGTCTAATAGTAGAGTTAAACTCGATACTAATGCTCCTTGCTACTCGTATGGGTCCATTGTATTTTGGTACTCCTAAATGGTAGCATTTATCTCGCTTTATCCCATGCTTTCACTCTAGATAGCTGCTGTCCCGGTCCTGCCTGCTCCACGTTCACTGCCTGACACATATGTATGAAACACGAACACAATTACCAGAGACCGTTATATGAGACAGTGTTTCTTTTTTTAGTTCATCTAAGTTATTTATTGGATTTAAAGGAAGATAATAACTTTAGTAAACCTGTAATTTGATAGAATATAGCTTGTTTCTCGCTTTCCACCAGTGAATTTAATAGTTTCGTGGGTATTTATCGTCATTTTGCTAGCAAAGATACACCACAAAATAATGAAAAAAAATCACCACGTTTGTAAACTGCAACGTTAACTCATATCATGCATTTTATTGTTCTGGCTATATTTTTTAAGTAGAAGCATGATTCGACCTTTCACTGTCTGTCTGTCATTCATTCTTTCTTCAGTCGTGAAATCATTGTTCTCGTTTCACTTGAATATCTCCAAGGTTTATATGAATATAATCAAGCAGCTGCAAAGGAAATCTAAAAATTGTCTCTGCTAACGTATAATGGGAACACGTCAATTAAGATCTTGACAGCATGGATACCATCTGGCAAGTCCAAGATCAGCTGTATCGATCAATTCACAGTCATGAAGTTTCACACCACAACCGGCACGTTTTATGTGGTCTCATCATACCAAGTAGACACATTCTGCGCTCAATAAATATTAGGCAGTAGGTCTTCCAGATATTAAGAGTATTTCCTCTTGAATGCTTGAAACCGACTGGTACCTCCATGATAGCCAAGGAAAGACAAGACAAAAACATCCATTCTCCATGGGGTATGTTTCCTGATGAATAGGTGGTATCCAGATTGATTTCCGAGTCCATGGAAGGCATACATATACAGACATAGAACGTACGTGTCACGCCATAACGATCTTTGTGTCTGTCAACTCTATCCTTGTAAAAGAGCAGGGGTACACAACATTTTTCGGCCAAAGGCCAGATTTCATTTTCTAAGAGCACTCGAGGGCGGCAAACACTAATATATTTAATATAATCACAGTTCACGAACCAGATTTATGTGTTTTTATAATTTACCCTGACTGCCAGATAAAACACGTTCGCTTACTTGGTGATCTGAGACAAATATAATGTTATGGGGTTCAATTGTTTTGATAGAAAGGTCTTGAACATTATCTGACTTGATGTTGTTTTTTCAATCAGCATAGCAGTGTACCCCTTCACCCGAACAATGGTGTAATGACATTCCTATAACGTTGCATGGATATGAAGCCGTTCTTCATTAGATTGATTGGGTACATACAGCAAGCTTATAATAGTGTTCGTCCTTCATATGATCACACTATCACTTTAATTCGTACGTTCGATGACAGACAATCGTTGTCGTCCAAGCGCCGAAATTACTAATCTGTTTTGATATGATTGATATGATATGAATGCTGAGTTGTCCTCGGGAATTAAACGTCTTTCGGTACGATAATACAGATACTATGGAAATTTTCTCCAGCAACGTCCTAAACTGACAACAAATGACTGAAAATACTATAATATTTCTTCACAAAGGAAAATAGGGACTGATGAATGGACTTGGTTAAGTGTTATGGAAGTAGTGTAGCCCACTAGCCAACATAACATATTGCATGTACCAATAACGAATAATAAGCACGTGAGTGAATTAAATAAGAAGTATATGAACATGTAATAAATAATATTGTTATTATTCAACAAGATTTACCTTGTATGATTCATGGTGTTTTATTTCTATGGTAAAGCAATGGTTACTAAACTACTAAACTGAGATAAGACAAGTAAGGTTAAATAAAGTAATGAAGGAAGCAGGAGAAGAAGTTTTAGGCTATAGCAATAGTAAGAAAACAGAGTGGATATCAAAAGAGACATGGATTTTGCATAGAAGAGAGAAGACAGATTAAGAAGAAACTTTTGTATTCCAAATCACCAAGACAGAAACAAAAGAGAGAATTTTGAGGGAGTATAGAGGAAAAGACAAGGAGGTGAAGAAATCAGCAAGGAGAGAATGCATGGAGAGGCTGGCAAAGGAGGAGGATGCAGCTGCAGAGCAGAAAAGACTTGAAGACGGTGTACCAGAACACAAAGAAGCTGAAGGGCGACTACAGTCAGCACCACAACCTTACATGCCTCAGTGGAGGAGGAGAAGCTGAAGAGATGGAAGCAACGCTTTGAGTCTATCCTGAATCGCCCAGACCCACCAGTACTCGCTGAAATTCCTAAAGCAGAGGAGGACCTCGAAATCAATTGCGACGATGTCACTATTGAGGAGATCAAGCAGGCCATCCACAAGCTGAAGAAAGGGAAGGCCCCTGGCGATGATGGAGTATGTCCTGAGATACTGAAGGCAGAAGACACAGAGACGCCGCAGCTTCGTTTCCAGATTCTCCAAAAGATCTGGGATTAACGAAGAAGAAACGAATGACTGGAACACCGGAATCATCATCAATTCCCCAAGACAGGAGACCTGGGAAACTGGCAAGTGGCGAGGAATCACCTTGCCATCCCTCTCCATTACGATTTTCAGCCGCATCATTCTCCAACGCATCACAACAGCTGTGGATGGCATCCTACTGTAGCAACAGGCAGGCTTTAGAAAGGACAAATCCAGCATCGACCACATCTTCATCCTCAGGCAGATCCTTGAGCAGTCCCATGAGTGGAATGAATCCCTTCATGTGGTCCTTGTGCACTTTGAGAAGGCCTTTGACAGCCTGCACCGAGCCCCTATGTGGAAGATCCTACGACACTATGGAATTCCCCAGAAACATGTCAACGTCATCAAGCCACTGTACGAGAACTTAGAGTGCAGAGTCATCCACAACAACCTACACACTGAACCACTCAAGGTGGAAACTGGAGTGAAGCAAGGATGCATTCTCTCTCTGATCCTCTTCTCACTGGCCACTGACTGCATCATGCGCAGCAACACATAGGGCAAGAGATAAGGAGTACAGTGGACGTTGACCTCAATGCTGGATGACCTGGACTATGCCAACGACATCAGGTTGCTGGCAAGCATATACCAGGATATCCAACAGAAGACACGACAGTTGGTACAGACGGCAAGCACCATAGGTCTTCGAGTCAACATAGAGAAGACAAAAGTATTGAGGAAAACACTAGAACGGGCAACCCAATCACCATCAACGACCAGCCTCTGCAGGAAGTAAACGATTTCACGTACCTGGGCATTAAGGTCGCCACGAATGGAAACTGCACAATGGAAGTCACCACAAGAATCAACAAGGCCAATCAGGCCTTTACAATGCTGAAACCCATCTGGAGGACAACAAACCTCAGCGTCTACACGAAGATCCCTATCTTCAAGAGCAACGTGGTGAGCGTCCTTTTGTACGGGTCAGAGTGTTGGAAGTCCACTGCTAGCATAGAAGGCAAGCTCGAAGTCTCCCTAACCATGTGCCTGCGACGGATCATGATGATCTTTTGGCCTTAACATGATCTTGAACGAGGAAATCCGGCACAGAGCGGGCGCAAGCACCATCGCTGGGATTATTGCAAATCGTCGATGGAGATGGCTCATCCACGTTGCAGAATGCCCCCTGGCTCACTAACAAGGGTGGCACTGAGATGGACACTACAGGGGAAAAAGAACCGTGGCAGACCCAAATAGACCTGGCGCCGAACCGTGGAGCGAGAACTAAAGACCAGAGGTCTCACACTGGAGACCGTCCTCGCAACAGCAGCCAATAGACCACAATGGTGCTCCCTTGCCGTCGCCTCAAGCATCAGACGGCTCAGAGAGGATTGATGATGATGATGATGATGATGATGAAGATGATGATATATATATATATATATATATATATATATATATATATATATATATATATATATAGAGAGAGAGAGAGAGAGAGAGAGAGAGAGAGAGAGAGAGAGAGAGAGACACACACACATACACACACAGAGAGACAGAGAGATTCGTAAAAATGCAAAACTGTTACCAAAACTAAGTACCGCTATTAACGGTAAACATCTGTTAAAATGACAGCGGATAACTAAGATAAGGGACTGAAGAAAGGTCAAGCTAAAATGTAAGTAATACCATTTTAACAGGGTACTTTCGGAGCACACGAACGACAGAACACAACATATATTTCTTGAAACGATGTTATACATTAAATTTAAAAGCGCTTTAAACTAGATATGTTTAGATGCAGCTAATTTTCATTGTACCACAAGAGAAAATCGAGTAATCGAACTAAATATGACACGCAACCGCATCATGATCGATTTAATGTTTGAAGTTTTAAGTGTACCGTGTCTCATCTAATCGTGCCGTTTAAATTAATTCGGTTTCGTGCACATCTATTTTCTCGTTATTTAAATGTGGACTGATTAGTAACATACATGGAAAGAATATGAAATGAGAATTGGTATAAAGGATCAACAAAACGTTTTCTGCATTGCTTTCTGATATAACAATATCGGACAAAATAGATTGATAAAATACAACTAATTTATTTCCATAGTATGATGTTCTTCGGATTGTGTCAATGTTTAGCTTCTCTCCTGACGTTTTTATTTCGCGGGTTAACAGTTTCCTTTGGATTTATTGTGAGGGGATAGCTATTGAATTTTATTAATCATGCTGGGAAATCAGCTAAAAGATCATGATACATGTTAGTACATTATCTTCAATTAATGGATGTGTCCCATGACAGGGCCCGATTGTTATTCATGTGGATGTGTTGTATCTATTAGAAATTTTGTTGACGGCCATTTATTTTAGAGAGTAAACTTAATTTTTCAAGGTTATTTTAAGCTGTACGTCGAGCATAATCAACATAGAATGTCTTTATAATTACTAGATATGTCTAGGGCAATAATGTTTGGTGTTCGTGTCCATCACAGTCGATCCTGTCTAATCGTTATTTATAAAATATCAACTTTTATATCATGTATTGTTTTCAAACTTATTATTATTAGTTTCAATATTGTTATCTTTTTAATATGCTTAATATCTGTATTCTGTTTCTTTAATTGTTTCTTCTCTTTTTTTTATTTCAAATTTCTGTCCGACTTTGTTTGACATCCAAATTTTGTATTACCATACATGAATGTAACTTTGACATTATCATTGTATATAACTTTGTAACATCATTATTTCTAAGAAAAATACATATGAAGTAAATGTAAAACACATTTCGTATTGTAATGCAAATCAAGATCAAATTTAATTAAATCTTATGCGGTTTTTTTCCAAACTTTTTGAAACATTTTAAAAGTCTTAATCTTTGTTTCCTATTACAACAATTTAACAGGTGGTTTTTGGAGGACTGACACCGGTTTCTTATCAAATGATCTCACGAAAAGATTTGCTTTCAAGTGAGATGGGAGGCTGATACAGAGAAAATAGATTGATATTTGGGACGCGTTCAAGCGTTACAATATATAATTGTATAAATTTGGTCCAATCATTCCTTATATTCACTCAATTGCATTCGGTTACAGGTATCTGTTTGTTATTAGCACTTTAAAATTCAATTTATATTCTAGTTACTTCCAAGGCAACACATTAAACGGTATATCTTTCATTGTGTTGTTGTTAATATTGACCATCTTCTCTATCTTTCTAACATCGTATGAAAATTTACTTTCCACCTGTTGGTGGTTTATCAAAGTAAAACAATTATTCACACTGTATTACTTGTCGTTGGTAATACAGCCATTCAAGGCGTGAAACAAATACTCATTTCTGGACACGTGCTGTAAATGTACTTGACAAATGCACTGGACACGTCCTGTAAATGTACTGGACACGTGCTGGAAACACGATGTGCCTTAGCCTTTCCGATTCACGTACTCAACTTTTTAAACTTTGTGAGTTTCATGGAAAGCTTCAGACTATGGGAACAAACAGAAAGATACAATGAGCAATAATCTTCTAGGATTACTTAAATCAATTTTCCCCGTACAAAGCAAAACATACAGCGTCTGTTGCATTGCAATATCGAAAGTGTATTACACATAGGAACATCTTAAGACTAAATTACAATTTAAATAAGAAACCATGAGCAAGATTTGATTTTGAAATGTATCCAATACATAATACCTGATCTTAGTCGTTTTAGCAAGCTAACAGCTAGAATAAAGTTTGATGTTTGAAATGCCTATAGTACTTTCTAAATCAGGTCAAAATTAGATGGGTAATAAGAATCCCGACGAACGGGCACGCTCTGGAATCGTAATCATCTGATGTAATTTATAAATAGGACATGAATATTTGTTAAAGCGTTGCTTAAATCATTAGTGTAGCTAATATGTCTTTTGCAGTTCGAGCTTAATTACAATGGGGTTTCTGACTTGACAGGACGCAATATAGTTGGATATTTCAGACATTCAAAAAGAGTTCTATTATAGCGTACAGAATTTTCGAATAAGAAGTAAATGATCTACCTCCTTACGTCTCTCTCTCTCTCTCTCTCTCTCTCTCTCTCTCTCTCTCTCTCTCTCTCTCTCTCTCGGGACCTTACACCACTTTAAGAAATAAACAAACATATTATCCTAATGAATGATATCTAACTCAAGTGTGAATATAAAGAGGAGTTTGGACGTTGAAGTCCACTTGATAGTTAATTAAACAATCATGAAGTGTTCAGATGTCTCCCTTTCTATTATACGATCATGTTTTTAAAACTACTAAGAGGTGGTTCCAACACTAACCTCTTAATGCTGAGCGCCAAGCGAGCCAGCTGTTAGTACCATTTTTGTAAGTCTTTGGTATGCCTCGACCGGGAATTGAACCCACGACCTCACGCTTCCGCTGCAGACGCTCTAACCACTAGGCCACCGGAGCGGTTCTAAACCAATCTATATATATTTATGGTTGAAAATATGTATACTCGTGGTAACAATATCAACATTGTTAGGAATTACGTAGCTTTCATTTCCATCAATGAAAAAGCGTGCACAGGGAAACTACGCCGTGAAGCCATTGATAACTAATGCAATCCTGGCTTCACCGTCATTATAGGTATAATCTTCCTGTATCAATCTTCCGTCAATTTCAAAAACAAAACTTGGTTATTAGTTCCTTTTGTGGTCCAGCATTGAATTCCCGACCAACATCATCAAGGCCATTCCCACAATATGTTATGTAAACGGGTTTTCACTGGGCATCATCATTAATTGAGATAATATCGTACTCACCCGTAAGAGATAATACAACCGCCCAAGATCAACTACGATCTGGTTAAGCATCAGCAAATGATTGGCGTCAAGTCATCCGAATGAGAAGACATTAGGCCAACTGCAATACAAGTGAATTGTGGCTAGTGAGATCTCGAGTGTGCGAGCTTCACCAGCAATGATTGGTGAAGACACAAGGCATATTCCGGTTTCATTGAGGAGAATGTAATGAGGAAAAGCTCGGGGTCGTTTTTGAAATGACACTTTATCGCACAATTGATTTCGTGAAGACTCGTCTGATATTTCACCATCGGTGGTGCATCGCATACGGCCTTATCAATCTCGTATGGTGCGTTAATGCCTTCGCGTTTCCATACTGTCTTAGACTTCATGGCCAACGGCCGCAAAATCAACGGTGGGCAAATGAATACCTTCACCAAAGAAGTATGGCCACTCAACGTCTACTTTAGGAGTCGGTCTCCGAACAACTCTACTCGGATGTTATTAGTT
Organism: Unio delphinus; assembly: GCA_029339505.1. Classification (NCBI taxonomy): domain Eukaryota; kingdom Metazoa; phylum Mollusca; class Bivalvia; order Unionida; family Unionidae; genus Unio; species Unio delphinus. The sequence continues at coordinate 27,665,334 of JAQISU010000055.1, forward strand.
TAGACATTATTGTGAAGTTTTTCCATTTCTTTGTATGTTACTGAATGCTTTCTAAACCTCTGCCGATATAACCACTTATCCCAATTTTTAGATACTACCAAGTCGGCACGTATGTTGTATGATTCCTTTTAGATGATCTTTCCAGTCACTGTTCAAAGAGCTGGGAAATGTATCAGTAATTTTGTGGCCAAACTAGTTAAATATATTAGGTCGTGGTATCTTTGACATATGCACATAAACTCATCCAACAATTAGACAACTAAACACGCATCCTATGAATGCAACGAAATATTATAGGCATGTTTATTTTGTCCTAGAACCCATTAGACACGTGTGCGTATAGTTTTCCCTTATAAATCACTCATTATCACGAGGCTGTATTGGAATTTAAGCATTGCTTCATTGTACACGACATAATTATTCCCAATCGGATTAAACCCATCAATTGGTGGGAGCTTCTGAACCAGATCTCAATGGTGGGCGATTTTCTTTTTGGAGACGACTCCAATCACGTAAGAGGATTCCATAGTAATCATACTATGATTCAATTCAATAACAGTAATTTTTTCCTGAACCGGCAGAGACAAAGATTAATGAGACATCTGAGAAACAGTAACGGATTAAACACATTGGAGGACGTTAGACATCCCTTTAGCTAGTCAAATTAATGGGGCTCCCTCGCAAATTATATCCAATCAATATTCTTTTGATCAGTTGTCGCGGTGCACCTAAAATGCGTGGGGCCCATTGGCCAGTGTCTACTCGATCTATTTGGTAATCTTACACTGCTGGGAATGGAAACATGACCCGTGACAGTGTGGACTTCGTTTTGCCTGCGCAGAAAAATCAGTGATGATAAAAGCGGACCTTTTCTTTTTAGTCATGTTGTGTTAAATATCAAATGTTGTATAACACAATCTATTATTCCTATTGAGTTCAGTTTTGATCATAGAAGTTCATGTGTGTGGGAATTCAGTTATAGACCTTCCATGTCCAACGGAAAAGGAACACATGGGTTAAAATACACTTTATGGCGTTGATGCAACTACTGCCTTATCGATACTTCCCGGAACATCATGGAGTATCTAACCTTTTCAATAAAATATTCCCAGACACAGTTATGGTGGGCCTGATATGCAGATATATATATATATATATATATATATATATATATATATATATATATATATATATATATAAGCATATATATGCTTTTATATATATATATATATATATATATATATATATATATATATATATATATATATATAAGCATAAATGGAACTGACAAAAAGATTCATTTGCAGTATGGAAGAATATGATAAATGTTACGCAGTCCGAATAACTGGTGATATTTCGATAAAAGGTTATCCCACTGCCGAATGGAGCAACAGTGAGAAAGATAAGTATAAATACGAATACGAAAATACTGAAAGTCCCCAAAATATGAACAAGCTTTTATTTAAATTTATCTTTCTCATCCGGTTAAATGCTCTGATGCTTCTTTCCTTAAAGAGCACCGAGTGGTTGAGTCGTCTCAAGTGCTCACCATTCCATATTACTCGATCTCACTCATATTTGTCTATATATTAATGTTTCTCTTTAGAACACAAACTATATTGACCACACGTAGCAGTCTGAAGGTCTCCATGAAGCCGGTGGCATACCACAGAAACGAGACTATCGTTATTCATATAGGATGGAAGATCAATCTGAGATGTTCCAAAGGATGCTTCGAAATTGGGCCGAAATAACAATGGATGGAAACGACCGCAAGGCTTTCTAGCAGACTGCTATATACGTGGCAAGGCACGCGGTAACGGTTGGGTGCGAGACGACTGTCGTACTATAGTCAAGTACCGCACATAACAAACAAATCATTTAACAATAAAAATAAACAAACGTGACAGTTGTGCTCAGTTAGGTTAGCGGCTCAAACGGTAGCTTTAACATTATGGCGACCGAAATAGTCTCATCTAAGAATATATTAACGCATTTGCAAACAGGATGGAGAAGTACAATAAACTTTCACTTTGGCAGCTAGAGTGTATTGACACTGTGCTGATTATCAACAACAATCTTTCTCATTGTTGCTCCATTCGGCATGGGATGATGTAACTAATTATATTTTGCTTAGCACGACTGACGTACTTTCATTAGGCCAATTTGTCTTTAATTATCCTTACATATCCACGAAGAAGACATAAGTCATGACAAGATTGCCAGACCTTAGTTCTCAGATCTACGCGACTTCTGCTGACGCAAATTATACTTTACATTAGGTGTCAGTTTAACAAATTTGTACCGGTTACATTTCAAATATGTATTCTCTTGTGGCACCTAACATTGTATTTCCAATTGTGATTTACAATGTCTTTGCCATTTTCTCTCTATCTCATTTTAGGCATAATGTTTTAATTAGGTTGTTTGGATTATATTGTTTTACAAAGAGGTCATTCTAATTATCAGTGTAGGGCGAATATTACAATGTAAAATGTCCTTACCGGTGCATTGATTTAGGGTCGATAATGCTAGTGTTGTGTAAAATTGGTAGTCATCAGATACAAGCATTATGTCTGGTAAATCAAGTAATTGCGTAACATGTGTAGATGAAGTGTTAATTGGGACCGGAAATGATTGAATTCGATACATTTCGAATGGTCGTCGTCGAGATGAAATTGGAATTTGCAAGGCAATATATAAGTCGCGGTTTTTACGCGTTGCCATAAATGACCCAAATTGATAATAATAGCGTGGATCTTTCGGAGTTACTGAATAACCTGGATAGTCAGTAGATATCATAGTTTCGATTTGATTGATTGAGTCTGCTAAAACATGAGGTGGAATCAGTATCGGAGGCAACTTTCCTGCTGCCAATTCCGCGGTTGCTATTTGTAATTTTTCTAATTCATGCCTAATTTGCTGGGAATCTAACATTTGCGAGGCAATTACTTCTTCTGTTTTCTGATATTGTAGGCGTATGTTTTCTTCATTTTCAATCATTGTGTGTTCTAGTAATTGAAGCGTTTTCGAGTTCTGACCAATAGCTGATAATATATTTTTAAAGCGATTGTCAACTTGTGAAATATAGGAGGAAAAATCACCTCCATGTCGGGCAAGAGCACTGAGCATTTTATTATTCTGTCTTGTCAGCATATTTATGTGACTTGCTAATGTGGCAACATCTCCTGTTGTAGCTAAACCGAATAGGCTTTTACCTATTTCACCAACGAAGGGCAAAATTGCTCTTTTTGGTATTAACTCATTAATTAATGAGATTGTTTCGTTAAAATGTGCATTCATTGTAAGACGTATTGCATTTAGTTGTTGAAGTAGTGTATTTTTGTAGCTACATTTTACACCTTTAAGACAATATTCTATAAGATCGACAGAAATGTTCTCTGGGAGTTGTATTTGAAACGTGTGTATCCATTTATCGGCTGAACAATATACTGGTGAGAGAGACTGGAAGATAACTCCATAGTTTAATCTTTGCACATCTACCGCAGACCCTGGATTCAGAGTCAGAAGAAGCAGTCCTATGACCCAAATCCACATTCCACTCATACCTTAAAGAAAAGAAAAGAATTTGAGAGCTTTGCCGGCGAAAGAAGAAGAAAGAAGATAGAAGGCACGAGGAAGTGATGGAATGGCGGAAAGGACTAGCATTAACTCTCTCAGTTGCGAAGAAATTTCCTTCTAAATTTCGTATTGAATTCAACGACGAAATATTCGACTTCGTCGTTTGCGACGTGCGTTTGATTGTGTGTGTTTACTGTGAAATGCTTGCTTTAATGCTGGAGACACATTCTCACTTGGTTGCCACGATGGCGTGGATCCATCTGACCACTTAACCAAATAATGTTTCTTTCCAGAAATCCATTTGGATTTCAACAGTTTATCAACTAAGTACCATTCGGTACCATTGTTGGTTGGTGCTCATTGCTTGCTTGATCATTTGATGTTTGTGTTGACTGTGGAGGTGTACTAGCTGTGTCCGATGTCGGAGGTCTATAATCCCTAGGATCTTTATAGTGCTTAAGCCTGTTTGCGTGTACAAGTGATTTCATTTCTTTATTGTCTGAACAACGACGTAATCTGTAGGTGCTATTCGGACCTACTTGAGTGATGTAATATGGACCTTCCCAACGAGGGTAAAGCTTTTTTGATAACCCTACAGGTATATGTGAGATTTTTAAATGTACATAATCTCCAACGCGAAAGGACGGTTCCTTTGCTTTCTGGTCAAACCTCTGTTTGCTTGTGTTTTGTGCTTCACGTGTATTTGCTTTAGCTATTTCTTGAACTATTTTCAATCTTTGAATCAACTGATCTATGTACTGTTGTGTTTGTGTTTGTACAGTCTCTTTAGGCGTAAGAGACACATCTAAGGGTAAGGTCATTTCTTTCCCAAAGACTATGTAATAAGGTGAGTATCCAGTAGAATTAACTGCTGGACTCATTCGGAATGCCATCATTACGCTGGGTAATATGGACGGCCAATCATCTTGATGTTTGCTACAGTAAGCCCTAAGGGCCTGACTAATGGTACTATTGGTCCTTTCACAGGAACTATTAGTTTGAGGGTGGTAAGAACTAGTATGGTGACGTGTTACTTGAAATAGTTCACAAAGTGCGAGTACAATTTGAGACATAAAATTTCGTCCACGATCACTGACAAGTGTTCGCGGTGCACCATATCGTGTAAATATCTCATTGTACAAAACATTGGCGATTTCTGTTGCTGTTTGAGAACGTAAGGGCAAGGCTTCACACCAATGTGACAAACTATCTGTCACCAATAAGATGTATTGATAACCTTCCTTACTTTTTGGCATGCACAAAATGTCCATGTGCCACCTAGAGAATACGTCTTCTGGGGGCAATGGGTGCAATGGGGCTTTTCGTGCGTTTGTGTCCCGTTTAATAAGTTGACATTTAGAGCATGATGTAATGTAATCATACACATTTTGATACATTTTAGGCCAATAATATTTCTGTTTGATAGCTTGATATGTTCTTTGAACACCAAAATGACAGCCTCCTGCTTTTGAATCGTGATAAGATAGAAGTACATCGAGTCTTAAATTTGTGGGTAAAGCAACTTGTTTTATGAGTTGATCTGGAGAAGTTTTGTGTTTTGTACGAGGCTGGAAAAAATGATGTAAGACACCATTGATTAGTTCATATTGATTTGCTTCATATGGAATATTTGTTGCACGACGAGTGTTTTCTGGTAATATTCCTTGTTCTAAGTAAACATACATGTCCTTAAAATCAGGGCACTCGCACTGATATTGGGCGATATCCGGTAGTTCTTCAGAACTACCGTTAGGTATGTTATCATTAGTATGTACTGGAAATAGGTTAGTAACGTCTTCGTTATCGTAAAAGAATGTAATTTCTGTCATTTCTTCTTGAATGCCGTGTACTGGTGTTTCTAACTGAGCCTGCGTGTTAGTGTATGCTGGAGATTTTTCTAATTGGCTGTCAGTCTTAGCTGTTTGGTCGTAGTTTCGACGTGAGAGTGCGTCTGCATTTGTGTTTTTATGGCCTGGAGTGTATACGATATCAAAATCGTATTCCTGTAAGCGAAGTGACCAACGAATTAGTCTATTCGAAGTGTGCTTAACTGTCTTTAGCCATACTAGTGCCTTGTGATCTGTAATGACAGTAAATTTCTGATGTGATAGGTAAACATGATATGTTCGGATACCTTCTAATACCGCTAAACACTCCTGTTCAGTTACTGACCATTGTCTTTCAGCATTTGTTAATGCTCGTCCACTATAAGCAATGACATGCTCTTTGTCGTCTGTCCCTATCTGAGACAAAATATAACCTAGAGCTGTACCACTGGCATCACATGTGAGTCTAAATGGTTTATTAAAATCAGGATAAGCCAAGATAGGAGCTGTGGTCAAGGCTGTCTTAAGAGTTTCAAATGCTTTTTGACACTTGTCTGTCCAAAGAAATGAACTGTCTTTTGTCAATAATTTATTTAAAGGTGTTGCTATTGTAGAATATCCCTGGATAAATTTCCTGTAATAATTGCACAACCCTAGAAAACTCCTAACATCTTTCTGTGTTTTTGGAACAGGAAACTGTAACTGTGTCTATTTTGGACTCATCTACTTTGATTCCTTTTGTTGAGAATTTATGACCAAGATAAATAACTTCAGATGCTGCGAATACACATTTTGATGGTTTGAGTGTCAAGTTTGCCTGACGTAATCGATCAAAAATAAGTTCAAGGTGTGCTAAGTGTTCTTCAAATGAATTGGAAAAAATAATAATGTCATCTATGTATGCAAGACATGTTGACCATGGTATACCTCTAAGTACATGACCTAAAAGAATGCAATATGTGGCGGGCGCATTCCTGAGTCCATACGGCATTACATTCCATTGGTAAAGACCACGTGATGCTATAAAAGAGCTCTTATGTTTTGTCTCTGGATCCATTTTAATTTGCCAAAATGCTGAATTTAAATCTAATGTACTGAAAAGACATGGTTTAGTTTGTCCAACTGCATCAATTACATCTTCTAATCTTGGAAGAGAGAATGTCATTGGTTGTGTCACTTGATTAAGTTTCCTATAGTCAATGGGAAAACGATATTCCCCATTTTTCTTTTTGACTAAAACAACTGGAGATGCATAACTAGAAGAACTGGGTTCGATTAGGTGGTGTTCTAATAATTCATCTACCTGTCTATCAATTTCTTTATTGATGTGCGGAAACGCACGATAAGGTTGACAACGAATTGGCATGGAATCACCTGTCTCTATTCGATGAGTAAATACTGTAGTACTTCCTAGTTGATCTAAGTTCAAGGCAAACACATCCCTATGTTTATTCAGAAATAATTGAAGTTCTTGTTTTTGATTTTCTGACAAATCTGAAGAGTGTAAACCAAAATTAATTGGTTCTTGTGATTTACTAGTTTGTGTGTCTACGATGTTAGGTGTATAAGGTGTGATATTCTTTTCATAAGTGTCCTCACTAACAGTGAATATGGTTTGTGGGTGTAGTACGTCTACATAAGCTAGTACTGTATTTGCATGTATGTTTATAGCTTGTGAAGTAGGATTCAAAATCTGAACAAAGTTATTTTTCGAAACTGTTACAATTGTTCTAGCTGTCAAAAATGTGGAGTTTGACATAGTGTGAGATGGTTCTAGTAAAACAGGTGTTCCCTTTTTTATTTTACTGATACGAACAGGAATGGAACAACTTGAGTTTGATGGAACCGTTGTACTTTAGTTTACACGTGCTAATCCTGACTCAGTACGTATCAGATTGATAATTACCGTAAGAGAGCGTTTGTGTATCTAGATTCACTACTGCCTTGTATTTACTCAAGAAATCAAGTCCGAGAATGACCGAATGATGAAGGGCCGGAATAACGTACAATGTATGAGAAAAACTTACACCTCCCATTTTCAAATTAAGTGGGATCATTCCAAAAATTGCGTGTTTTTCACCCCCCGCCGCGATAATATTATTAAGATTTGAAGGTTAAATTTGACGTGAATTGAATCCTGCGCGAGAAAGAAATTTTAAATTGATGGCCGAAATGGACGCGCCTGTGTCCGCTAATGCATTCGTGATTTTGTTTTTAACAAAAAGAGGAACAATATTTTTGTGAATAGGTGTAACTAGTGTGATTTGTGGTTCTTGGTCAAGCTCACGACAGGTTCGTGTCCTACCGTGAGGTGCGCGTTCCTATTGTTTACGAGTGGACATGCATGCACGTGAAAAATGACCTATCTTGTGACAAAAGTGACACTGGGCATTTCGAGCTGGACAAACGGACTTCGAAAAACAGGAACCGAGACAATAAAAACACGAGTTTGGAGTGCGATTTTGTGGTTGCTGGTGGTAACGCATACCTTGCCGTGGTAAGTTATTGCTAGCATAATTTGGAATAGGTCTGTTTTGTTGTGTATAGTCTGAGCCTCGCGCTTGGGGTCTTGGAGTGCGGAATGTCTGCCTAGTATAATTGGAACTAGCAGGTGGTTGTGAGTATGTGTTAATGAACTCACTTTGTTTAGAATTAGAGACTTTAACCTCATCTTTTAGCTGTTTAACTTCATCAATAAGTGTGTTAAGGGCTGACAGATCTGATTCATTAGCAGATGCAATGGACTTTTCCGCTAAAACTGCAGGTTGTCGTAAATCTGACATGCTAGTTGGATTTTTGTTCATTACAATTCGTTTTACTGATGGTTTCAATCCATTCAATGCCACTGCTAATAAAACTTGATCTGGAATGGTTTTGTTAGTTGCGATTCGCAAAAGGCGGCTTAGATAGTCTAAAACTGGTTCAGAAGACCCTTGCTGAGTTTGCAAAATTGATAGATCTAGAATAACATCGTCATTGTCAAATCTAGATTTGAAAGTTGAGACTAGAGTGTGCCAATCGCTTTTATCACTATCTGACAATGTATCATACCAAATTTTGGCATGTCCCTGAAGATGAAAAGGAAAAGCATTCAAAATCTTATCATCTGACAATTCATAAAACCTAGCCCATTGTACAAAATGTTCTAACCATTTAACAGGATTCTGAGATTGATCACCATTAAAAACATCTAATTTAATAGCTGAAGACATACCTTTTTGTGCAGATCTGTGGTCTCCAGAATGAATATGAATTCTTGATAAATGTTCATAATCTAGCACTGGCAATGTTTTTGTTAGTTCAGGAACACAGTTTGGTTGAAAGGCACTGTTTGGGGTCACACGTCCAAATGTAGAGGTGAAATCAGTATCAGGTTTGCGTGGGGCTGCTACTGGTAGACTGGGCGTTGGATCTGTTGAGTCGAGGTCAAGAAGAGGTAAAATCACTGGTGCTGGACTAGGAGTGGTAAGAATACTGGTGGCGTTGGTCAGGGTCGTCTGTAGAGCAGACAAAGGAGGGTAGATCGTGACTGGCGAAGTATACGTTGAAGCTGTTGTGTTCAATAGCAGGGAGGTTGTTGGAAATGTCGAAGGTTCTTCAGAATGTGGTGGCGCTGTTGGTCTGGGAGTCGAAGTAAGGCTGGGCGGAGTGAAGTCGGAAGGTCGCAGTAGTTCCGGAATGAGTCGGTTTCGCAGGTTATAGTTGTGTGGGGTGACACCTTTATTCATCACTTATGCTCCACCAACTTTTATGAGACTTTTCTTAGATGTTTAGCTGGAATGTTCTATAGATCAGTCTCATAAACTCAGGCCGGGAACTCAGGAAGATAGCAAGAAGAAAAAGGTTGAGTCCCCAGATAAAGAGTGTCACCAGATGATAGAAATGATGAGGGAATTTAGGTACGAAATCGTAGCTGGAATTGAAGAGTCAACGTCAGTTTTCTGCCGATGCGTATAACTTTATTTAAATACTCAACACACATAGGTATTACTACATTCTAGAAACACTTCTACAAACTTTATAATAAAATTCATAAAATACATATTACATTTTCATCTTTAAGCTTTCCAACTTCATTTTATTCATATAACTTCTGCACCTTAGAATATTATTCACTAGTTAATTCTTAATCAATTTCAAGATAGCAAAAACATTAAATGTAATAACAGTTAATGCATTTTACTCATTTTAAAACAGAATATTAAAAATATTGATTTAGAATATATTGCTAGAAATTACTCTTTCTTACTTAAGAAATACTTTATTTCAACATTAAATCAAAGTATGAAGTTGGTAGCTAATTCAACTAATTCAACCTTTATTACATAAATATAAATTCTTTAAAACATTTAAACATTCCATTACAATATAAAAGAATTCAATAGTAATGTTGCACACAAAACAATTTTACCATTAAAAATCTCAATCATTAAAAATACTTATTCCTTACAAGAAATTATAACATGTACAGTTGCCTACCTGGAATTGAAGAGTCAACGTCAGTTTTCTGCCGATGCGTATAACTAATCTGACCTGATTCGCGCATTTCTATATATACGTTCGCGGCCAGATACAGGGTTAGACAAGGTCATACCCTTCTATGCATCAGACAGAAAACTACGAACTCTACAACCCGGTCGAGACCAGTTCCAGCGGGTGAAAACCATCTTATTGACGTCATAAGACTCAATCTTATATTTGTCTTAACGACGTCAGACCAAATATGGATATCCGTTAGTTGGAAGCCATCTTGCTTTGTGATGTATAGAAGCCTCTTAGAGAGAGAGAAGTTACTTCACCTTCATTAACCGAATTGAACCTTTGCCAATCACTAGGTCAGAGACATATTTTTTTACTAATGAAACCTAGAACTATAGCTGAGCAGGCAAAAATCCATGTATTATGGTATACAATCTTACAAAACACTGTACATTAGTTATTTTTACTGATGTTAGGGAGTATACTTATACACACTGCCTTTTTTCTACACTTGTTCAGCAACCTTTTTTATTCTGTATAGTTGTACTTCAAAAACAAGTGAAATTACCTTTAAGATATTTTAGAAACTATTTACATATAAATAAATAAAACATTACTTTAATACAATTTAAAGAAAATATCAATCTTTATCAATTTTACTAAAAATTTAATCCTAACATTATGAACCAGAGAACGTTTGTCTTCCAACTTAGGTTTTCTTTACGATCTAATATTTTAGCTATATAATCTTCACACTATGATGAACGCTTTTAGTTCGTTTTTGTTTCGAGTTTTTAGGGGGTGTTTGGGGGACTTTGTTTCAAATATATGCTGACTGCCCTACATAGAAAAGCGTTTAAGCACAAGACTGGCTGTGCATAGCAGTCAGCGTATCTGGTGGAGAAAATACCCTGACCAAGAAAAGCCCCAGAAAGAATAACCGACTAACATAAATTTAGCTTTCTCATATTCTCACATTAGCCGAAATCGAGACTCGAACCTACGCGAAGAGATATGGGATGGCAATAGTTGACACATGAGCTGGAACACTATACATGGCACATTCTGGGACTCTATGAAGTCAGACGGAAAGCCCTAGAACAACACCAAACTTATGATGTGCATATGTTCTACTAAAGTGGAGAGTTTGACAAGTCCATAAATGGCGTATGCTTCCTTGTAAACAAAGCCATCAAGGGATCTGTGCTTGAATGTCGCCCCATATCTAGAAGGATCATTTCCATTTTTCTGAAAGTATATCAGTTTAACATCACAATTATCCACGTCTATGCTCCAGCTACCCATCATGATGATGAAGAAATAGAGGCTTTGTACAACGAACTCCACGGTATTCTAAACATGGTCAGTCAAAAATACATCATCATCCCAGGAGACTGGAGTTCCAGAGTTGGCAATGATGCTCTAAAAGACTGGAAAAATCATTGTGAACCTTCATGGAATGATGGTACCAATGAAAGAGGGAGACGGCTGCTCAAGTTCGCTAGCTACAACAACTTGGTACTAGCCAACACCCTGGGCCAACACAAAGTTTCACAATGTTGGACGTAGCACGCACCAAATGGAACCTATCATAACCAGAACAATTTCATACTGGTTCAAACCGTCACCGATCTGGCACCAATCGAGCAAAAGCATAGGGAGGGTGTAACATCACCAACCTCCACTTTGCATAAGACATTGATGGGCTTGACAGTGAAAATGAGCTAGCCACATTACTGACGAAAATAGATTAAACATCTTCCAGATTTTACATGGAGTTAAGCGCTGCGAAGGCAAAGCTGATGACAAATAGTGGCAAACAAATCTCAGCCAAGATTAAAGTCAGAAGACAGTAATTGTAACCAGTGAGCCAGTTCAAATATCTTGGTTCCATAATCAGCGAAGAGGGATCGAAACGAGAAATTCTGTCACGAGCAGCAAAAACAACAGCAGCTATGTCAAATATAAGACCAATCTGGAGAGACAAGACTATGTGTCTGAAAGCTAAAATCAGACTATTGAAAGCACTAGTAATCTCATTCTTTTTTAATTCATGTGAGGCCTGGACACTGACAGCAGAATTACAATGAAGATTCCGGGCACTTGAAATGCGATGCTACAGAACCATCCTTAACGCATCTCTTAGACTACATCAGAAATAAAGAGGTCCTTAACACCATCAGGCGCAAAGCAGGCCAATATGAAGACCTCCTAACCACCGTCTAAAGGAGAAAGCTAATATGGGATGGCTATCTTACTAGAGCCAACAGTCTATCCACAACAGTCCTGCAGGGCGGCGTCCTGGGTGGCAGAAGGAGAGGTAGACAGGAAAACGTGGACTGACATCATCACATAATGAACCAGGAAAAGTAGTCGATTCACGGTGGCTTTTGTACTGCCTTGTTAACACTGAATATGTTGTACCCTTCAATTACATAATTGTATGCATTAATTACACAATTTACGATCAAACTCAAATTTGTTCCCATTTAATGATCTGGTAATATTATGAATCAAATCTATACTTCATTCAAACATAATAATCAAAATTCATCTACAAGTAAAAATGTATGAAAACACTTTAAATTTGAGATATTGGGATCATACTCTGCACATGTTAAGATGTAATCAGTAATAACTTAAAACATTACGAATCTGAAAAATTTAGAATATAAGCCGCGATTGCCATACCTTATTTATGTTAACCGTATATTTAAAAAAAAAAATATCTCTTATTACGTTTTCAGTAGACTACCCATGATTGATTTATTATAAAGTCGAAAGTCTTGACTGGGAAAGGTCGATTTAATGTGAAAGTTGTTTTATTGTTGTTGGGGTTGGAGGGGGGGGGGTAATTATTTACTGTTTCTTACATCAGATACATCCCTTCTATTTAAATATCCTAATCTACCGTCAAGATGGCAGTCCTTAGTACTAATCCGAGTAGACCTACATGTTGACTGCCCCACTTACAAATCCTAGCCAGCCGTCCCGTACATTAATTAAGGGGGCCCCGTTACGGATCATTGCCATCTCACCTCTATATGCGTGGGTTCGACACTTTCATTTGGCAGGTGTGGTTATGTATGAAACATTGCCAGTAGCTTGCCGTCGGTCGGTGGTTCATTCCTGGTTTTCCCGGGTTCTTCCTCCACATTTTATACTATCCGCCATGTGTAGTCCATCACGTACTGACAAAGGGCGTTAAACCCTACAACATCAACAGTAATTTATATTTATTTCTTTGTCTATTTTGTCTAATTTACAAATAACTAAAGTTTATTTAGACTGCTATAAGTGTGATATTTAGATTGATCCATAATTGTTATTGATTTTGGTACGGTTTCTATACCAGTCTACGTATAGTATAGATGACAGATTGGTATACGTGTGGAATGGATTTTAGACTAGTCCATGTAAGCTACGGCTTGTATACTGGTCTAAGTATGGTATGTTTTTTTAGACAAGTCTAAATATATTGTATGGTCAACAATAATAACTTCCTTGTCTAACCATTTATTTTAGGCCGAAAATAAAAATTGCTTTATTTGTCACAGGATGAAACTGGGTTGGGACAGGATGGGACTGGATTACTGAAGACACTGAATACAACTGCTTTAACAATTTGTTTATTTATAAACGCACTTTAAATATAATCAATTCTGACACCATTATAAAAAAAGATCAGGAAAATTAAAATGTTCCCAACATGGAACGATCACACACACACATATATATATATATATATATATATACATATATATATATATATATATCATCATACACAAAGGCAGCATACGCAAAGGCAGCATACACAAGGTACCATACACGGCACCACACACGGGCAGCATAGACACGGTCAGCACACGTTCACTACAACATGGCACCACAACACGGGCAGCATAGACAAGCCCCACGATCACCCACGGACCCCACAACATGGCACCACACACGGGCAGCATAGACAAGCCCCACGGTCACCACACTGACCCCACGGTCAGCTAAAATTAAAACAATCAAACCGTGTAATACTTATGACCCGGTAAAGTACTTTTATATTCATATATGTTACGCATGACAGCGCACATGAATTAGTTATCCACGTACATTAAACGTTCAAGGCATGCACCGTGTAATTAAACTCGAAACAGACTATAGTATTACTAATATAATGGCGCTGCATAACCCAGGTAATTACACTGTAGAATTTAGAATAAATATTAAAACATCTGATATATGAAACAATTATGTCATATATAACGAATAGCGATAAAAATATAATCTTAAATCTATTTTACCTCTTTAGCTGAAAGTTTGCTCCTTTAAAGCGAAAATCTTTACTGACAAAACTGGATTGTAATGTGATGTTTACTTAGAATTTGTCTATATATACCCTAGCTGTGACCGATATGCGCAGCTAGGTACTTAAGACGTTTGAACTGTAGGCAATTCGCACATGCAGCATGCCCTGAGCTGAGCTCACCATTTCGAAATAACTAGAGCCGATAATTAATAAACTACCCTTGGTGACGCTGTACGCGGCAGCGAAACCAGTGTATATTTTTGACCACACACACACATATATATATATATATATATATTTATTTATTTATTTATTTATACCAGTTATACACAATTCCGTTACATTATTGTTGTTTCCTGCATTAGGACGCTTACATTGGATAGTATTATGACTCGATGGTCTTAAACTAAGTAACAGAACAGAGCAATATCTAACAAGTTTTGTAAAATTCAGCAATTAATTTATTTCCCAAATTAAAAAACAAAACTTAGATTATTGTGTATTAATACACAAATGGTCCTAAAAATTATATCACAAGTCCAAATGTATAGAATTCCGAATGAATTCCAATCTTAGATATGCTGATGTGCAAACAAGTATCGAATATTCTCATCCGATGTATGATGCTTATACCGGTTATTCTCATCCGATGTATGATGATTATATCGAATATTCTCATCCGATGTATGATGATTATATCGAATATTCTCATCCGATGTATGATGATTAGGCTGACGCTAATACAAACATTTCCGTTTCCATTCAATGCTAAACAAAAAGTTATATATTGTATATATATATATATATATATATAGAGAGAGAGAGAGAGAGAGAGAGAGAGAGAGAGAGATATAGATAGATAGATAACACTGACTACTGGCTGATAAAAAACAAAAAAAAGATAAGAACGAATTACTTGACTGAAACCATTTCATCACGTTTTGATAATTTACACCAGTAACTGCACCATTAATCAACGAGGATCATTGAAATTCAAACCAGTGTCCGAGTGGAGAGTGCAACACTCACGTAAGGTGTATTTACCTCTGATCAACAGATATCCGATCCATACATTTTTGTTGAAGGCTTTAGGAGGCAGGGTCAAGTTTCGTGAATTGGTCCCTGGCAAATTTTTTAAATTAAGGCTATCGTGTGACCTTTTCAGTTATTATTGTTTACTAATTAAAGACATGGACATATTTATGAAGTGGGTGTTTCTGTCCTGTGTTGTCTTGAAATTGATGTCAGGCATGTACACCTTCCATAGCTACTCTGCAGAATGTTGATGGTGAAATACCAATAGTCTACTAGGATGAGGAGCTAGCCAACCATTGCAGTAAACACGTGGGTTTGGGGGAAGTAGAATATCTCAGAAAATGGCTTGGATGACATCTATTTTCGATTGCATCAGCTTGTTAATACACACCGTTTTGCAGAATCGTCATCTAGAAAAGGGCTTGCGTTTGCATAGTGAACATCACATGGTGTCAATAATGACCTTCGGACATGAAAATTGCAAGAATAAATTTGGGGGTGGTGTGAATAAAATTATTCTGCTATGAACTGCCATTTACTGCTCTGGTCAAGTGGATGCTTTGTTTTAATATAGGTAACTAAACATAAGGATCTTTTATACCTCACTTACCTTTTATACCTCACTTGTGTGTTTGAATTTTTATGATTTTTTTATATACTTGGTCGCTGACTGCGGCATTCAATTTGTACATAAAAAACTGGCCATGTTCCTTTACCAATGTTGGGATCGGGTCAGTTACAAAGGGATGTCCATCGGCAAGGTAATTAACTCCAATTGCATTTGTACTAAATAACCTACTTTGGTCGATGTGTCATAAAATACCAAGCCCAAAATAAATTATTTAGTATTTCCGAGTTATTAGTCATACCATTAGCGGAGAGGCATGAACGTGTTCGATCTTTAGTATGTAGCACATTCGTAAATTTCATAAACGTCGATATGAGGATGCTTACCTAAGCAGTATTTGTCATTCAAAATCTTCAGGCAAGCATTTTCTAAGATATTTTTTGCAAGATATGCACAGGTCCTACAGGGGCATATAATAAGGCTTTTTTTAATGGCCTTTAGGGCCGATACACGGATCTAACTCTTTACATAAGACATTGTGATTTGACCAGTTTTATAAATGTTTTCTGAACTTAAAATGAAATAAAATTATATTCGTAATGGGATTCCGTGATGGTATTTAATTCGTTTATGTTATACCGCATTCTCACAGAAAGGCAAACAATAAAGATAAATAAAGAATGTAACAACATTTATTTTTCTAATATGTATCGATAATAATCTTTTTTTCTCAATTAGTTGTACAAGCAATAGCCTTACCTGCACGGATCTGAACACAAAATATTAACATAAAAAAAGAAAATCTGAATACCAAACGGCCATCTATGTAATTTGGACTGTACAAGAAACAAGTTAATATCATTAAGTAATGTCTTTGACTAAAAAACAAACAAAAACTAAACAAGACTACAATAAGTCATGCATTATTCACTAGACTGTACAGAATCATTCTAATGACTAGTTCAGTCTCGTCATAGGGCCTTCTGTTGCCTGAAGCCTTAAACACAACAAATATATTGAATGCAAACTGTTAGGATTATATCCCTTCATAGCCAAGCCACAAGACAACTTGATCAGTAGTTTCCTTATCAAAACTTCTGGCATATACCGTATATGTATATTGAATGGCTGCCACCTCTAACAGCTATCCTAATTTTAAGCACGTCTTTAACAACACCTGAAATCAACTATTTCCGCTGACTTGGGTATTTGAGTGGTTCTTGAGAACGTAGCTATGAATTTGAATTCTCCAAAGATACCGCTCGGCAGAAGAACGTAGGTGCCTGCAGCACGGTGCCTGCAGTTAACTCCCTTGGATCACTGGATGGTAATACAGTATTGCTTGCTGGCAGCAGCAGAAATTTTCTCAAGATTATGGCTGTGTACAGCAACATCCGGCCATAGCTCATTTGTTGTCCAATGCATGCTCTGTTTCCGACACCAAAGGGCACAAGTCTAGAAAAATAACATCATTGATGAAAATTGTTAAAAAGATGGCTTCTAAAAATTCATTTAATTCTTTACGGGTTTGATTGTTTTAATGCTATAGGTTTTACAACAAAAGAAAAGTTAAAAGATAACCGATATAACAGTATTGAATAACCATTTTTATGCAAGATGTCAAGATGTATATGCGTGTGACATGATGTCAAGATGTATATGGATGTATTGCAATATGAGTGTGACTAGACGTCAAGATGTATTTGGATTTATTGCGATATGCGTGTGACATGATGTAACATATGTATCTGGATGACTTGCGATATAAAGAACAAAAACAACTAAGAACTGATAAGTTCCTTTTATATGTCATGTTTTATAATGAAAACCTCTATTTTAAAGAATATACAAGGCATATATTAAATGTCCATTCAAACATATCTAAAGGAAATCATAACAGAAGCATATCATGGGTCACACGATACGGAAACTATTACCGTTTGCGTGGTTCATGATCAGTAGGAACGATGCTGCCGTTATCCTGTAGGAATCTTTCAGGCCTGAAGACCCATGGTTCCTTCCACGTGCGTTCGTCGTGGTGAATAGCCCACAGATTTCCAAACATCTGTTTAGTCGGAGCATGCCAGTTGTGTAAAGGAGAAAATGTGTTATACTTTGAAGCGTACAACTTTAATGGACAAAATCTCTAAACTTTATGTGACTAAATTAGTGATAAGAATCAAGTAGCACATATTTTGTTCACTTTAGATATAGATACCTTTCGAAACGGTTCGATAGAACGCTGGTGTGTGTATCTATCTATCTATCTACCTATCTATCTATCTATCTATCTATCTACCTATCTATCTATCTATCTATCTATCTATCTATCTATCTATCTATCTATCTATCTATCTATCTATCTATCTATCTATCTATCTATCTATCTATCTATCTATCTATCTATCTATGTATCCATCCATCCATCCATCCATCCATCCATACTCCTCTCTCTCTCTCTCTCTCTCTCTCTCTCTCTCTCTCTCTCTATATATATATATATATATATATATATATATATATATATATATATATAACGGCGGAACTCTAAGAACTGTACAAAAATAGTTTCAATGACGGTTATTGTTTTATTATTATCATATTCTAAGGAATCGGTTTATATTAAGACAAAAACTAAGCAAACAACTTACCGCCGTTCCTTTTGGTATGTGGTAACCATGGAATTCTATATCCTTGTGATTGTTTGAATGAGTGGCGGTAAGTGGCAGATGCGATTGATATCTTAATGTTTCCAGCATGCATGCATGCGTGTAAGGTAGGGATGCCAGATCAGACATTAAAATATCTTTTTCATTCCCCAGTGTTACTGATATTTCTTCTCGTATTTTGTCCTGGACCTCTTTGTAATCCAACAATAACAACAGCAGGCCGGATAGAATTCCTTTTGAAGTCAAGAGAGCTACAGAAGAATGATAAGAAGAAGGATAAATCTGGGATTTAATAACGCATTCCGATGAACATCTGTAAGGTGAGCTTTCAACATTGCATCAGAATTCCTAATTCAACATTACAACACAATTCTTAATTCAACATTACAACACAATTCTTAATTCAACAACAAAATTCCTAATTCAACATTACAGCAAAATTCCTAATTTAGCATTACAACAGAATTCATAATTCAACATTAAAACATAATTCCTATTTCAACATTTTTAACATTTCAACAGAGTTCCTAATTCAATATTACATTACGATTCATAATTCAACATTACAACAGAATTCCTAATTCAACATTAGAACATAATTCCTAATTCATAATTCCCCACTTTGTGTTTAATTGTATTTAAATAAGTTGATAGTTAACATTATGACGTTGATTTAAGAATAAATCTAATTTCTTTGTTTTGTTTTAAGAATATGTGTACTAGGTTGTACTCATGTCAACATAAACAAGTTTAAATCGTTTCTTTAAAGAACCGACTTTGTGTATGTTTATGGAGAATATCGTATAAAACATTCTTTTTTTCAAGAAATAATATTTACCGGTATATTATAATATTCTACCACATGTAGCACATAAATATATTCTGATATTGGGATTTTGAAATCAAAATAGTTATACTGCACAGACTATAAATCATTGAAGTACTTTATACTGGACCATATAAAAAGAAAATATTTTATTCTGAAATTCCGTATGATAGAGTTTGTCAGGAACAACAGAGATGACTTCAGTACTCAACGGTTGCAACGAATGAAAGGACAAAGGGAAACAGTGACATTGTGGACTCGTAAATTCTCCTCGGCAAACTGAGCGTCAGTTCCACTGATTGAGTCGTCTTGAACGGACTGTATTTGGCACAAAATATGAAAATGTAAAGCTCTTATGCGATCTAAATTGACAGCATCGCTCTTTTTAGTAGTAGGAGCCAAGAAAATGATATATGTTTTCAAACGGTTTATTTTATCAGTTCATAAGAGAATATAACTTTGAAAAACGAATAATAGCAAGAAACAGGTAGTTCGACGTATATGTCATCATCACGTAGTACTGCATTAATGTCAAAACCAAATACTGAATGTACAAAAATATAGAATTCAAAAATGAGATACAAATATAAAAGAGCTAACAGATTCTTTGTGGGAAATTATTACTTACATGTATTTATTAAATCCATACAAATACCAAGAATGAAGTCATCCGTCAGCCATGCCTCTTTCTCTTGGGCCCGGAACATTGCGTGGACAAAACAAGTCACGTGGTTCCGATCATAGCTTTTCTGCATTAAAAAAAATGTATTTTTTTAATCTTATGGCGATATGATATAAACTGTAAATGGCTGATAACATGTATTGAATAAATAGTATATCCAAAAAAGCTATGACCACACACAAATAGGTCAAAGACACGAAATCTAATCATTAGTCATGTCGAGATTAATTGTGATAATACTTTATTTATTTATTATTTGTTTATTTCTTTGTCTTAGTCACTAGTTAAGTGTCAGACTTAGTTTACATAAATAATTAATGACGTCGTGACCGACAGACTCATTATATGCATACGAACTGATTTGATAACAGATATATTTAAAATGTGTCTTTCATAGTTGTCTGACTGACTGACCCGATGACTGATCAAACTTAGCTAAACCCTTTGTTTTTATTCCGATGCACTAAAACCTTTATATTTCTCGTAGTTGCCAACATTTTTCCTCACTTTATTTTCCTCACAAGGTCAGTGGTATATTTAAAGAAATCAAACATCTCTTGCGTACCTCTTTGACGTTCATGTGACATATATAAATAATATATACATTGTATTTGGCATTATCGCCTCTGTCACTAAGAAATACAACATATTCTAAAAGAAATAGAAAAATTATTCTTTAAAAGAAATATAAATTATTCAATACAAAAGAAGAAAAAAATTATGCATTTCAGAAAATAATAAAGCGTTTGGGTATTTTCTTGTGTGTGTTACATGTAGTGCATAAAACATACCTTCATTCGTTCAACTAGTCCAGTTCGGAGATTGTCCTTTCCTTGCATAATGTCTCGGTACATTTTGCCATACTTTCCAGGTAGATGTCTCAGAAACGGAAAGAGTTTCAAAACTGAATGGTTGCTAGGTAATACCATTCGGTTGCCGTAGTGATCGAATTGTTCGATTGCGCTTAGCAAAGGGTCGTCATCTTCCAGCAATTTTCCCACAAACTATAACAATATAAAAGATCTGATTTGCGAGCAAATTGTTATTATTGTTGTTGGCAAAAGTACAGGTAGAAGAATAAAAACAGGTAGGAATATAGAGACGAGATAACGGTGTGTTAATATCTTTTTACAAGAGCTGGGTCATCAATCCTTATGGAGCTATGAAGAAACAAATACGAAAAGAAATACTAATGACTTGATAAACTGTATTGTGTGTTTATCATTAAACAAGTACATCCTGCTGATATTTGTCGGTAAAATTTTTCGTTAAATTCAAAATTGATCGTAAGATAAACTTTGCTTGAAAAATATAGTTTCATTAGGATATATCCGAATATTTGATGTTGCTTCTCCCTTCTCCTCCTGCTCCTCACGTTTCTTCATCTTCTTCTTCTTCCTATTATGTTTCTTCTTCTTCTTCTTCTTCTTCTGCTTCTTCTTCTTCTTCTTCTTCTTCTTCTTCTTCTTCTTCTTCTTCTCATGATTTTTATTCTTATCATAATTCTTATCATTATGATTATTATTATTATTATTATTATTATTATTATTATTATTATTATTATTATTATTATTATTATTATTATAAGTAATAAGAGCAGTAATATATTTTATGGCGAGTATACCCTACTATGACTGTCAGTGATCAATATTTAAAGGAAAACTAAAAACTGCTTAGCAATTACCATATTCTAAAAAGACAACATAAGAAACTATAATACAGGTTCATTGTACTATGTGAAATGTTAGAAAATAAGTTGTTAAAATTAAGACAATATGTTAATTATATTTACCCAATACACCGCAAACAAATGCTGCAAAATTCTACCCATCTTTACAGCATGGAGGAGATCAATGAAACTTAAAGTTATGAAAGAAAAAATATTATCAAATCGCTTACCACTACTGCCAACAACTTGTAAAGTGACTGGTTAATAATATCCATGATAGAGAAGTCTCGTCCTTCGACAAGTCGTATCCTTTGTGCCACGTCTTGTATCACCTTTAGTGCCAACTGTTGATAATTGCTACTACCCTCTCCAAATTCATGAACTGCTTGAAATGTTATGCTCTTCAGTCTTTTGCATATATCGTCATATTCACGAAAAAGTAAATCTTTATAACCATTCGCTACATAGCATCCTAAGAAAGAATCGGGTCTATCACTTGTATGCTGAGACAAGTCTTGACTCTGAAACATTTCCACTAACTCCTCGTATCTACTAATTATTATCACATTTTTGCTAAATATTTTCACCATACAAACTTCACCATAATCTTTTCCCCATTGAGTAAATGCTTCGTAGGCTTTGTCCGGATTAATGCTTAGTCCGTGTCCGAATAGTGGTAATCCTCGAGGCCCCGGTGGAAGCGAACGTAACGTCCTTTCTTTTCTTTTATAGACAATGATCGCCGCAGCCACCAGACTGCAGCAGATTCCGAAGAGCAGAAATGTTATCATAGTTGCTGAAGTATTACTATTATTATCTGTTAGATGACATATGCTCAGGAAGTACCTTATATTCCTAATGCCTGAAAAGAAATATTAATATGACACATTAAACATTGTAATATTGAATTTCCAATATAGGCTTACTGCGTTATATAGTGAATAACACGCATTCCGTTCTAAAACATTCAGTAAAATCAAAGTATCAACGTTTTGATTCTCTATGGGATCAAAACGACGAGACAAAAACTAAAGTCCAAGAGTGTTCCTCGAGAAGGACAGAAACATAATGAGATACGATAATATACCCGAAATGACAATGCAAACCCGAGGGTGGTGCCCGAAAAAAAAACTGTTAATTATGCAGTGTGTCTGAATTACATAAGGAATTATCTATAAATAATATACTTATGTAACATAAACGTAAAGCTCTTTTTCTCGTATGTATGTATGTATGTATGTATGTATGTATGTATGTATGTATGTATGTATGTATGTATGTATGTGTATGTATGTATGTATGTATGTATGTATGTATGTATGTATGTATGTATGTATGTATGTATGTGCCTCGAGATCTGTTCAGCAAATTAACTTTGAATTCGATTTCTTGCCTGATTTATATATAAACCAAAGCTCCCACGCCCATATTGTCTTTTCCTCTCGGTTTACAAAATGCGTAAGAGCCGATTATAGCATCGTCACTGCATATATGAGGGTCGCGCCACTTGTGTTAGGCCTATGGCGGAGAATTATATGGCGATATTTACCCTCCTCTTTTCACACTGGTGCTTTATTTGTAAGTCATTACATCACGAGCGCAAAAGATGACATTATTTGAATTTCAAAATGAAGTGCATACTATTTGCTATTAGAAGCAGAACGCTTCATATTTTTCTTTAAAAACAAGATAATACAATAAAAAGAAATAATAAACAAAAATAGGCATTTAAATTTACAACAGATTCAATGTCAGTTAATGACCGGAATAGTCATCATGCATTAAGGAAGTCGTGACGGTTATAATGCACAGCGAGATCCACCAAGTGTAGTATTGCATTTTTATCCCGACTTGAATGATTGGGCGACCATGCGAATAGTTTTGTTTTTTGTTTTTTATGGTTTAACGCCATTTTTCAGCACAATATAGGCTATACATGGCGGCCAGTATCAATGGTGGAGGAAGAACCCGGACAACCCCCGGAAAGAACCACCGACCCACGAGAAGTTACTGGCAAGCTTTCTCACATAACTACATTTGCCGAATCTTAGGCTCGAACACACGCAGACAGAGGTGAGATGGCAGTGGTCCGTAACGGACAGCGCTTTAGACCACTCGGCCACTCGGGGCCCCCATGCGAATAGAGTAGAGCAGTTGAAACCCTGTCTCGACAAAACTGAGCTATCAGAGAGGCTTCTCGACCAACGTCTATTAGACAGATCCAATTGCTTTCTTAATTATACTGAATTTATCGGAAAGTTCTGAATTTTGCTGCCATAGACGGACCTGACTTGCAATTGTCAACCAAATAAAGTTCGAAGGAATATTGATAGAAAATGGCTTTTATTGCCTTTAATGGAAAGATGATCGGTGCACGATTACGAGAGCTGAATAAATCATTTATGCTGAGAACCGATGTTTCAGACACAGGAATATGAGCAGTTTTGATACAGAATCAATAGGTTTATTATTATCAATCACTTATCTAATCTGGAAAATGTTCTGGGAAAAAATGAATCGTAATGTCAAGTAAAATGACGGATTTGTACCGTATACATAAAAGTGGGCTATACGTTTCCTTTTCTAAAGTTCTCTCAGAAAATAATGATTTACGGATTATAAAATGAAAACCGAAAAATATTATGAAAAGTTTTCCTTGTTGCTCATTATATTTGTTTTCTAAGAATACTTTTGCTATCAACTCCTCGCAAATCTTTCAAAAAAATGCACACGTCTTTATTAGACCTTTACCCTATGGATTCATGAATTCTGCAGAAATAGGAGCATATCAAATATCATGTAGAAAAATGGGTTATTATGTTAGGGCATACGCGGTAACATTTAAAGTGGGAGGGTCTCCTATATACCATATTAATGAACTTCAGTTTTTGGGGTTTCTGTTCAAATGAGGCGTTGTCAATATTGTTTTACTAAATTTAGGGTTATGATGTGCTTATTATATCAACGATGTTTGTATAATACAAAATGAAACATCACAGACGCCCTTCTGTGTTTTAATATGCAAAAACAATCTTCTACCTTTTAATACACACAGACGCCCTCAACGTTGAAATATCATCAGACGCCCTTTTACATTCTAATACGCAAATACCGCTCTTTAACGTTTTAATACCCAAATATCGTCCTTATACGTTTGATAAGCAATATTTTTATACTTCTTTCCAACAAATGGCATCAACTTATTTTTGTTCAACCTATTGGTGACCATATTAACATTAATTGATGCGTTAGTCTCGCAAATGTTTTAATTTCTTCATGAGTATTGTTTCGTTCTAAATTTATTCTAAATTCCCGATACATTAACATTTCCTTTATGGTATTCGTTGTTCTTGTATTGTCACTTTCCATGCATAAGAGGGGCAATCAAATCCTGAGCCAACTTTTATGAAAGACATAAGTTTGCTAGTACTAAAACGATTCCGTATGATTATCCATAAGGAAAATGTAAGATTGAAGAGACATCCAAACTTTACTTAGAATGTTTGATTTCTTACTGTATCTTCAAAAAAAGGCTGGTGCACAAATGCATCTGTATGCGTGAACTGCTGCCCATATCATCCGAGCTGGTTTTTTTTTAACGATAATCAGAATTTTCGTAGTGATTGATTTTGTGAGAAATTATCTGTTTTTGTTCCACTTTCTTCTTCATTAAATTAATATCTGGGGCACAATGTTCCTCGAAGTTGATGAAATAGTACCGATTTTGTTTGGCATTGGTTTCTCATATGGCGTAAAATCGAAGACTTTATTTTCGATTCCCGTGTTATGTGGTGGCGGTAGGATGGGTTGAGGGGAGGAGTAATCTGGCTATTTTTCTTCTTGGTATGAATATTAAACAATTTGAAACACATCTATAAATTGGGTGGTCATAGAAGATCAGATATGTTGTGACAAACGTATTACCTTTCATTGTTAACTGTTAAATAAGCTATGGAATTTTCTTCCAAGATATTATTGTTTTTCGAGATACAAGTGTCTTTGATTATCATCTGTGTTAAGTTTAGATTGAAGATAGTTATATTATATTCTATCTCGATCCACGCTCGTATATTGAGTGGTGTCAAGGATGTATCGTACCGTGTTTTCTGCACAAGATTCGATTGCAGAAACATGTTTGTGCTAGCCAGGTTTGAGATTACGATTGGACCTACAATGTGCACGAGTGGCTGCTAGCTCTGCACCCACGTGTTTACCATTATTTTCTTAGTCGTCAATTTGTTAGTGGGAATTCGCTGGTGTGGAGAAATAGGTTGGTTTTACGATAAATGGATAAATTTATAAATAAATCCACATCTCTGTTATGCCAATCCATTTACTTATTCGATTGCTGCATTCTTTGCCAAGTTTGAAATGTATCTATTTAAATGGCTTAGGAACCTGTTTTGATCGCGGATGGTTTCAAAGGTGATAAAGTACATTTTCTTCTTTGGAGTAATCAGTAGAATAAATAACATAAACACTGATTTGTCGGAGCATTATGTTGCCACAGATTAATGTCCATGGTATTCGGTTTGGACTCGAAAGTAAAACATGGCGCTTATACTGTACCCTTTGAATCAAGCGACAATCTCAAAATCTGGAATAAAACTTGCAATTGCAAATTTTGAGTGATTCACAAGCAAATTATTGTCATTCCAGAGTCACATATTCCTTTTCATAAAATCTTAACATGGATGCAATGTGTAGTGTACAAACCGACATTGTCAAGATTGGCCTATTTTTTCACATAAGCGGATTTGGCGCAAGTAGGTTCGGGATGAGTTTATAAGGAGATATCACGCTAGATCGGTATTTCTGCACGAATGTTAAATAGCTTCGACAGAAACCCTCGTATCAAATTTAACAAATATCCCAAAAATAAAGCATATATGCTGTATCAAATTTACGTATGGATTTTTAGAGACCATCAATGCAATCAAATACTGTACCAGCAGATGGAAAGAACCTATTGCCCTCGCATAGACGATCGACTGTGTTTTCGAATGCAACATTTCAATCAAATCGGGTGTCCCTTTCTAAACCCTGGTATAACATTTAGAAAATTATACTCTGAAAAAAGCACAACGCGGGTGAAACAAAGCAGACGGAGAAGAGGCAAATGTATTGAGAATACGGATAGTCTCCTTGGACCAGACTCCCGGGTGGCTCCGTTTAATCTCTACCAAACTAGTATGACAGAGATCTCGAAAATCCGCGCCAAAGACTGGATGAACGAGATATGTAGGTGACATAGCACTAAGGAAACCTACACCATGTCAGGAAACTGCACATTTACATCTGGTGTATGTAAAATATCCAGTCTATATCGAAATGTCATAAGAGACCAAGAGCGCCCGCATAATTATCTGGGGGGGGGGGGGGCAGAAATGTAGAGCCACTGCGAAGAGTGGAGACCCCGATCTGCCGATACATTATACGAACATAGGTATAAGACTGTAACTTGCTAAAGTAGATCAGAAATGCGACAGTGACAGGTGCGCATATATGCATTTTGACTGTCTAGTTTATAGTCCCTTTCTGACCATCAGTTAAAGATGGACTTAAATGAGGTGTGGAACTTAACTTAGAAAGTTGAATCATTTAGCTCGGTATCTGTCAATAAACCACATTCGAATAAATGTGTGTCACGTTGTAAGTAAGGAACAATAACCAGATTGGAACATGTATATGCTAGACCCTGAGGCTAATAATTCTGCCCAATCAGTGTTACGAATGTCAGCCTTACAAACAATGAGGTGTCAAAGCCAGTATATATAACATGGCCATAACATGGTTCCCAGGTAAGTGTTGAATTACCGGTGTTGGCTTCAAAGGAACGCATTCAGTTGGGGTCGTAAATCCACCCTTGACAGACTGCCTGGGTGTGGGCAATGTCTGATAATTATGTAGACCATGAGTGAATCGATATCCACTCGAAGTTGAGCAAGGCGTGGCTATCATTGGAATCGCAATCTTTAATCTATTATCTTGAATGTAAACGTCAATAGTCGCTAAAACATCTTGCGAGAAGTTATAAGCTACTCCGACGTCATTCGAAATTGCCAAAACAACTTTGTTATTCTGGGAATTACAGAGGAGCTTCGGACAGATCGGTGACTTATATGCTCGATTGTTTTAATCTATTACGGTAAAGTACTTTTACTTTAATTATATGCAGTATGTATAATTCATTACTAGAATCGTTAGTACGTAGAATTACCATTTGTAGGGATTGATTAATTTTTAGTGTCTGATTCATTTGTAGTGTCTGATCTACATGCATATTTTGAGATATGAGCGGTGTTTATGTAAATAATTAATTTTGTAATTCGCTATTTGGTTAATTAGTAGTAATCTCGTGCATTTATTCATGTGATATTCTAGATTTGCAAACACTAAATTAAACTATAACTTTGTATAATGGTTGCAGTGTGCAACATTAGTGTATTGGGATATTTGAATATTTGTGTTTACTTTGTAGGATAATCATGTGCAAGGATATATCAGCGCATGGATATGTGGATATCTGTGTATACTTTGTAAAAGTGCAATGTACAGATATGCATCTGACTATGTGATATTGTTCTTTAAAATGATTGAGAATCTATATATACCGATATGATGAAATATTTTGATATATGCATAATAATCAGTCGATACCGTATACACCATATTAGAAAGTACGGGTACTTCGATGGGCACGAATGCGTGCCCAAAACAAAGTAATGGCTTATCTGATCATAGTGTTGTGTAGTGTTAGTCCCTAACGCCCTTGTGTGTTCATACAGGAAGCTTTTAGGGACCAGATGAGCTGTACGAGGCAGAGGGAAATACCATAGAATAGTTGTTCCTTAGTCCCTGGGAGACAGGAAAAGGAGAGAACGGAGGCAGAAGTTGATGGAATGAAGGGGAACAGGACTACCAGCGCAGGGAAAGCATAAAACAGATGCGTAGAAACACAGGAAAGCAGGAAAATATATAACACCACGTCAGATGATGAAATAGGCCGTCACTTAGTCGAGTGAAAGACAAGTGATAGGGTTTTTAATATTGAATTTCATTTGAGAAATGACTATATGTTGTTGAATGGTATTAAATTGTTGTTTATTTGAATTTCATCTTTTGTGTATTCAGTAATGTATCTGTCGGCATCGCTGACTGGGAGCTCAGAGCATTGAATCTCTCTATCACTATTTCAATTTCTAGCACAAACGAGTCAGGGTGGGTCGTCAGTAATAATTAAATATAATACTGGGAGCACCGGAACCCAGAATAGTTAACGGGAACCTCTACAATATTCCTGAAATATGCTATATAATAGAGTGATTATAATGTACATTTCAAAATGTACATGTTGTGTATTTATAACTTCTGACTAGAATTCAAAGTGCGTTACAATGTAAAGTATGTCATCTGAATATCTCCGTTGAGAAACCTACATTTTCTACGGCAGTCAACATTTTGCTATGTTTGCAAGCAAATAAAACAAAATCGTATCATTTAGATATGACAAAGTCTTGTAAAGGTAAACCTTTTGCAAATTTTGGCCTTCTTATACATATCAAAAGGCTAATAAAGTACAACAATAAGGGTGACATCATTCAACACATTTTATAAATCTGTTTAATTTTTTGCAAGCTCAGTGATTATCGTACCCTGAAATCAGAGGGTGTGAGTGTTTGTGTTCACGGGTGTGTGTATATATTCGCTTTAGTTGAATAATTGTATCATTGGCACTATATATTTGGTTATTTCATGATCTTGTAATGGTTTTTTTTAATAAAAAATATTCATTATAACTCCAACCAAGTAAATACACCTCCCTGCAGCCTATTACTAAAAGACGTGGCCCTCGAATGCGGGAGGCAGAGAGTTCGAACCCCAGCAGAGTCATATCAGATACTTATAAAAATGGCATTAACATCTGCCTCACTAGGTTAGCGTTATGACTAGTCGGCCTGGGGTTAGGATAATGTGACTGGGTGAGACATTATGCTACATGTCTGCTAGATATCACTATCAACTGACACACTGCGGATAGTGTAGCAATATGACTGAAATATTGTTAAAGCGACGTTACAAATCACACACACACACACACACACACACACACACACACACACAAGTAAAAGGGGACTTTGATGTTCTACATGTTGATTCTCTGCCGATCATAGTAAATACAAATATTTATAAGTAGGTCTTTGCACTAATGGCATACACGCAAATATCTTTAATTAAGGAGCGACTGTTATGGAAAATACAAGAACAAAAGGTGAGTGGGTTAGGACGTATAAGTGGTGTATGATGATCCATAAAAATGTTTGACCTATTCCAACACGTAAGTGTATACTACTGTAGACACGCCTAAGCTATCAATAAGGCAACATATTATATTCTGTATTACTTCACCTCCTCCTGTATAAAACCTTTTCATGGTTTAAATCATACTTAGTATAAAGGACAGACTGTGTCCGTCAATGGTCAACATTTCAGCCCAGATCGTCTTTGCTGTTTGGTCCATATGGTTCGGTTCTGGTACCCGTTCTCAGCATTATACATACCCATCCCGTCTCAAATATCATAAATCATCTTCCCCTCCATACTTACCTTATCAGCATTTGATAACATCAAATAGCTAATTGCTTTCGACGGATTAGAATTCTCAGGCGTAATAGTACCATTTTCAATGTGTTGATTGAAACGAAAATTATTCAATATCAATAAACGTTAATGCTTTTAACCACAATATTGCTAACTCATTTGAAATATTTTAACTGAAACTATTCCATACATGTAGACGGTTTGAACTAAAATCATTCACTAAATGTTGATGGTTTGATATCAATCCAAATGAGTGATTTGAATAGAACATATATTAAATCAAATGCTATAAGATTTATCCCGTTTATCACATTAAGTTATGCACCTAATTATCTGGCGGAGGTACAGTTTCTGTATCGCTATTAGAGGAATACTATTGCTTATTTGATTACATATTCCAGTTTCAGATACAACACGCCACAAATGCACTAGAACCCATCAAACTCTCACTTCATATTATTTGGTTTGTATGGGAAGACTATTCCGAACAAACGTTACCTATTCAGCGTGGCTATATTCACTTACTGTTTTTTTTTTAATTTGCTCCTAAACCCATCTACCTTTTCGGGCAGTCACGCGGTATGCAATATTCTGGTACTGACTTATAAATTTTTGTTGTATCTTTTCACGTTTGAAAGCTTTAAAATAAAACAAATACAAAGAACCCCGAAACAAAATAATGTACACCCACATACGAAGACACATCTTGTTTAGAATGATTGTGCATCATAGATAAAATATTGATGTAATTAAACCAATTTGTAGTATTTATGAAAAGAGGGTGGGTTGATTTGCATAATCTGCCAGACCCTTCAAAGACGCGCCCTAGTCAGGTGAGTGTATTATTCTCAGTCATTCTTCATTGAAATACCACTTTTATGACTGTGAACAGAATATATCTAAACTGCATACAACTTCTTAATCTGAAAGTACGCAATATACACTCTGGTCGAAATCTGGAACAACCATAAACTTATCTCCAAGTTTGACAGAAATATATTAATATGATAATTAGAAGGGATGAGTCTGCTTTAAGAAGTTTGTTTACAAACAACTCAATTATAATTTCCATGTATATGGTCTTGAGACTGTATACATTTATATTTAAATCAACAAGCCGCATTGCAATAAAAAGATAAACACTAACTTTGGAATATGATAAAACTTACATGAGAGTTTAGATCTCTCTCTCTCTCTCTCTCTCTCTCTCTCGATCGATCGATCGATCGATAGATAGATAGATAGATAGATAGATAGATAGATAGATAGATAGATAGATAGATAGATAGATAGATTCACACGCCGATATCTTCCATGCAAAGTTAAAAAGTTTATCATATATGCGATCATATTATTATGACTGGATCTAGTTCTCTAGCAAGCTATGAATATCATATATATATCTGCAGTGGCTGTCCTTTCCCACAGCTTTAATTGTGAAAAGGTCGGTAAAATGTTAAAGGGAAAACAAAACCTTCACAAGTAAAATCAGAGGTAACAAAAGATGATAGGGTCGAATTACAATCTTGGAATTTTTCACTTCTTACACCAAGCACAACATCACGCAAACCATGTGGCAGATTTACGAACGTAGTTTTTGTTACAATAGACGTTGAGATGAACAAGACAAAACTAAATGGCTGTCATTCTTAAGAAACTTCTTTCCTATATCTTAATTCCCAAATAAGTAAGTGCGAAGCAACAAAAAGAATATAAACTTATATATAAATAACTGTATACAGTAGTCAGCATTCGACATTTTCGTTTTGGAAGACTGACCAGAAAAAAAACATTTGTTACACCTATATGATGTAACACTTCACAAGCACTGTAAATATGTTTATATGAAGACGACAAAAGTAAACAGGTAGATAAATGAATTAAGTATTAATAATTTTTTTTCACCCCATTCGCTCGCAGTATTATAGAAAGTTATGATTGAAATTTAAAGTGACTTGATTCCGTTCTCTTGCGTAAGTATCATACAAAAACCTGGTTTTCTTTTTTCTCAAATCACAAATAAATAAAACACGTTATACGATGCGTCCTTAAGGCTGAACATGGCATGGTGCTAGTTGGTTTCGTCTCTTTACTACACAACAAAATAGGTAGGCTATTTAGTGCCAAAGAGATTGGAGTAAAGTGCCAGGCGAAAGGGCACAACACGGTAGCTGGCCTAGGATGATACGATGGTAGGAAATCAAGTCGCTTGCTGGCACGCTAACCACTTAGCCAAAATTATGCTTTCTTCACATTGATACATTGAGACGATGAAAAGCTCGTTTGATACATTAAGGCGATTAAAAAGATCTACAGATAAATTAAGACGATGAAAAGAATCTACAGATGCATTAAAAAATCTACAGATACATTAAGGCGATTAAAGGAATCTACAGATATATTAAGGTGATTTAAAAAAATACAGATACATTAAGGCGATTAAAAGAATCTACAGATACATTAAAGCGATTGAAAGAATCTAAAGATACATTAGGGCAATTAAAGAAATCCACATATACATTAAGACGATTTAAGGAATCTAAATATACATTAAGGCGATGAAATGAATTGACAAATACATTTCGGCGACAAAAAGAATCTACAGATACATTAAGACCATGAACGGAATCTACAGATCGAGTAAAACTTGATTTTAGCGGACAGTCAAATGAATGAATAACCGAAATGACCGTAATAATTAGGTGTACGATTTTAGTGATTAGTCAAAAGAAATAAATATTATGTTCACAATAACTTGGAGTCCGCTGACTGAAAAAATACAAATATGATAGAAAAGTTGAAATGAAGTATCCATTAGGATATGTTCTACTCTAAATGAAAGAAAATATATTTAACGTGCACAGTACTATTCAAATTAAACAAAATATCTTAAATACGACATGGTATCGTCCGGTTATTACAATGATAATAATTTTGTGAATTGTTCATACTTACGTTTTAAAAAAGTATCTCTCCCAAGTATTTTAGCGAGGTATTTCACCCTCCCTTGCTCACGCGTCTCCCAAACCCTTCACTACTCCATTACTCTGTTATATAGCCTTGACATGAACATGCTAATTGAATTGTGGCATGAAGTAATATACTTTTAAGTTTCTAAAGTGCTTATTCTCTTTAATCTATTTAAATATGCATCACACAGTGACAGCCTGTCTTTAAGAATGTGTTATACCGTATACACCCTTTTAACTTGCACTTCCATTCCACATAATTATGAATATTTTTCGAACTTACCTCTTCTAAGATTTGTGAAGACAAAAAGTATAAAAAGGGATTGAAATTTTAAATAACAATCCTGTTCTCCCAACGTTAAATTGATAATTGATTTTATTTCACTTTTTGTAACACAGTAACTTCCTTAAAACTCGAAACATTTAATTTAGGAAGTAGAATAATCCAGATGTATTACATAGCACTTTACTGGGAAAATGGTATTGAAGTTTAAATATCAACACATTTTAATGAAACTCCTCAAAATATTTTAATGACACAAAAGGGTCCGATTTTGCCCCTTTCTTTAGTTTGTATATTCTTGTGCAAGCCCTTTTATATTGTCTTTATACAAATGACAAAAGTATACGTTGCTTATATTGCCGATGATTGCGACTATAGTTGTGAAAAAAAAAATATATATATATATATATATATATATATATATATATATATATATATATATATATATATATATATATATATAGAGAGAGAGAGAGAGAGAGAGAGAGAGAGAGAGAGAGAGAGAGAGAGAGAGAGAGAGAGAGATTTTGAAATATTTAAGGCTCCAAAATAGTTCCTACTATCCAACCGCTTTTACTGACTCCTATATTCCATCCGCGTTAATGATCATTATTGCCCATATGTTTTAATAGCCCTTATTACCGATATGCTTTGATAGCCCCTATTGCCCATCTGCTTTAATAGCCCCTATAGCCCATTTGCTTTCATAGCACCTGTTGCTGATAGCTTTTAAAAAAAAACTATTGCCTATTTTCTTTAATGACCCTTATTGCCAATACGCTTTAATGGCCCCTATTGCCCATATACTTTAATAGCCCCACTTATCCATATACTTTAATAGCCCCACTTGTCCATATACTTTAATAGCCCCACTTGTCCATATACTTTAATAGCCCCACTTGTCCATATACTTTAATAGCCCCACTTGTCCATATACTTTCATGGCATCTATTGCCCATATGCTTTAATGGCCCCTATTGCCCATATGATTGAATGACCCTATTGCTCACATACTTGAGTTGTATAAACAAGGGTGGTCCAGCATCTTTAATACTATTGTCCATATGGATAAAAAAAATGTTACGTTCGTGGGCCATACATTATATATATTATAGTAATAATATTGTAGTTATAGAACTGATCTTTTGCCTAAGAGCGCCTCCAGTCACACCCCGCCCCCGCCCCCGCCCCCGCCCCCTTCCCCGCCCAACACGTCACATCCCTGGCCCACCCCCACACCCACCCAAATGACCCGTTGGCATGTAGTTGAAAAATTCTGATCTTAGATATGATATATTTTTTATCGAAGGCTATCTTACCTGATGCAACAAATGAACTTCATCCCAAAGCAGAAGTGGTATGAATAACTCATTCCACATATGCATCCTTCTTAAATACCTCCATGTCTGTGTGTCGTTTGTATGGGAGTGTTTTCCTCTTAATGGTTTTCCAAACCACAGACGAACTCCGCAGAACCAAACATCTGTTAAAATTGTATTAATGCTAGCCAAAACGAAAATCAAGCATATGTGGCTATATTGAATCCCCACTTGGAGAGGGTCATGGGGTGAAATGGACAGCTCTTCCTTGCGAAGATGAGACGTTCTAACAAATGAATAAGTAAATGCCATGCCTGTGTATACAGTATACGGTGCAGTAGCTCCACAAAAGGCTCACCAAGCCCTTGACTTTCTTCGTATTGTGCTTTCTAGCTGAGTTAAGCATATGTAAAAGTTCTAATAATGCCAGCTAGTGTTCACGAGATTATTCACTTCCCACGTGTGAGGTCGTGGGGTGAAATGCAAAGCTCTTACGTTCGGAAACAAGAAATGGAACTGTAAATTCTCTGTCGGAAATGAGAAAGGAAATAATTTTGATATCTGAACGACGAATAAATTATTACAGCATAGACAGCCCGTATAATATATTTAGTACTCGAGAGGTAAAAAGGTCTTGCATAAAAACCCACTTCACGCTCCCGATGAAAACTGAAAATATTTATGATGTATGTATGTATGTATGTATGTATGTATGTATGTATGTATGTATGTATGTGTGTGTGTGTGTGTGTGTGTGTGTGTGTGTGTGTGTGTGTGTGTGTGCACCTTCATGCTGTTTACACAACCAATCACGTGAAAACTATCTTAACACTTTGTTTTATTTATACATGAAAACTTATGTGAGAAAAATATAGACCAGGCCAACCATAACTGCATAAATGCAAATTTGTTATCACAAATGTTTTCATTTTAAGTATTGTATGGAATCGCAGTAGAATGCGCATTGTTGCTGATTTCCTTGGATATGTGAACATTGTTGACATTTCTAAAAGAAATTCAATCTTTGCAGTAGAAATATGCATTATATTTATTCGCCAAAGATGCTTTCATGCATGTTTTTATCATGAAGGAAGCTGTTTCAACTTCAGTGACATGTATACAAGATACTGAAATAGTCTATGTATAAAAGGTCTAGAACATTTCATTTACTCAAAGATGTATGTGCCCCCGCCAAATTTAATTATGTTTTCATTTTCCACCATATTTTATACAAAATATATAACTAGCCCCTATTGAAAATTTTGTACTATATTCATAAATGTATCAATAATATTAAATTATGATTATTCGTCTTTATATAGTCCACTCAAGACCGATATTGTACAATTACAATATGCAATTAATTGCATACGATGAAACGTTAAATCAAAATATGGCGACATCTTGTTCCAGGAGAGGTAAGTCTCAATGCAACTGAAATATATCAATTATTGATGATAAAACTTTAATAATCTTCTGAAGTCAGTTGCAAAGATGATATCTCTTCAACATCTGGTTTTCAGTGAAATAACAGTATAAACAATTTGTCAAAAAAATGAATGAAGGTACAATTGCCTCGCCTCCTTAAGTTTGATGTGGAACATTAATCAGTTAGTCAGTAAGCATACACACATAATGGACAGTTTGTCTAACGCAAGCACCCTAAAGAGCACGTAGTCTTTTTGTTCTCTTTTCTTTTTAGTTTTTTTTTATGTTTTTTGTGGAGGTTGAGTGTTTATGTGCTGATTGTTTTTGTTAGGATATTTTATTGGGCATTTTTTATATGTCTGTTCATGTTTCTGGTTTGCTTTTGTTTTTATTTATCGGTATTTCACTCCTAAAATATACAGAACAACAAAAGGGGAAGAAAAATTCAGCTCATTAAGAAATACCGATAA
Source organism: Unio delphinus (assembly GCA_029339505.1). Taxonomy (NCBI): domain Eukaryota; kingdom Metazoa; phylum Mollusca; class Bivalvia; order Unionida; family Unionidae; genus Unio; species Unio delphinus. Next base: position 27,702,043 of record JAQISU010000055.1, read on the forward strand.
GTGCTTTAACACGAATTTGGCGAGTGACGATTCCCGCGGGCTTAGTTAGCAGAGGTGGGAATGGAAACAATATTCAGAAGCATGAAATGTTTTGATAACTTCGCCCTAAGACAGTAATAACAGATCATGTTGCAATGGAGCATATTGTGACGAGGTGAGGAAAACCATCAATCATAGCTTATCAGCAAACACCTGACAAACTATCAAGCTGTCAGCTAGGATGTTTATAGGACAAATACGCATTGGGTTATATTCAGATGGATGTGTGTGTGTGTGTGTGTGTGTGTGTGTGTGTGTGTGTGTGTAAGTGTGGTAACACATATAAATTTCCCTATCAACGTTAAACTAGTTTTGAGTCTATTTGCTACTTATCCTTTTTTAAATAACACATTTTCAGCGACATAAAGGAGTAAACATTTTGTCGTTGTATGGAAATTGTTAAAGATGAGAATATATTAATCAAGCGATTTGTTTCTGAAATTGTATATTTCACTCACGGTCTTAACTCCTCCTCCCTTAACAGAACATGCATTGTTGAAATAATATAATTATATAATGCAGAGATAAACACAGGCAATTATATATATATATATATATATATATATATATATATATATATATATATATATATGTATGTATGTTAGTGAGATAAAACGTGAGCAAGGCAACTTAGTTTGGAGAAACCTTGTAGGCTGAAAGAATTTTTAATGCGCACTGAATGGTCAACCATTCTACTGCTAGTAACCAATGATCTATAAGTTCGTCGATACAGTTTGTCATGAATGATTCTGTCGAAAATCTGAATGTGATTTATAGAGGGGTTGGTACTTGTTAAGATATCTGAAAATATGCTTGCTGACATGTGTTCGATAATTTTTGTAGAACATATATCGATCGATAGTTGGATGGGTCATTGTTCTCATTTCCTTATAAACTGCGAATTTACAGGAAGTCATATTACAGTTTTAAAAAAATTCAACAACTCTGAGATTGATAAAATCGGCAGTTTAAGAGTTTTGGAGTGAACTCAGTCTAGACCATCTGATTTGTTTGTGTCAAGTTTATTGAGAATATCAAAAGTGTCAATGTTGAAACTAACATAACTGGGTCATTCACGAAGTTAGTAAGTTTGTATGATTAGACCTGTCAATGATTTGGGATATATTAGCAAAAAAAGACGTTCATTTGCTTTGCAATATCGAGCTCATCCGTATAAATTGTGCCATCAACTATAATTTCACATGGAACCAGACGTGCAGGTTTCTTTGAAGTTAGATTACGCAAGTGATTCCAGATGGATCTGTTTTTGGCTTCTATGCAAAAGAAGCACTTGCCTTTTTTAATTGTTATTCATTGTGCTATGTTGCTTATGAGTTGCACATATTGGTCAGTGATCACTAATAGGGAAACAAGTCACGTTTATCTCGTAGAGATTGGTAGGATGGGTAGAAGAACAGGCTGTTCTACTTGTTGTAGCATTTATTACCTGTGTAAGGTCGTGTAGTTGAATCACATGCAGCCATTTAGCGTTAGTATCAGAGAGGAAATCAATATCAAAGTACCCGTGAAAATTACTTCATTTTGGAAGATAAAGCAGCCTCTAACCGATGTTTAAATTAATCAGTCAAGAAGGAAAGGGACTTTGGAGTTCAGTACGTAGAGCCATATTGATTATAAGGTAGAAATTTCAAAATATGTTTGTCTCTTGAACATTAAGTTATTTGAAGCGAACATGACTATCTCTCATCCTATGCCTTGTGGTCGATCTCGTCTTTCCAAAGAAAAGTTGATAATAGTGATAGTCAAGGTACATTACAATCAAGAAACGTTTCGCATTGTCAAATTACTGAAAGGATGGTTTCATTTTGTATTGTAAGTATTAGTTCGTCGATCTTTTGGTAAAATGTGTCTTACATTAAGATTGATAACTTTCAAACCTTTCTTTTCCAGACCAAAAGATGTAAAGTTTATATCTTTATCAGTCGTTGATGGAATGAATACAGATTTATTAGTTATTCGTCTAAGGAAGAGACCTCATTACCTTGGCATGTGCAATTAGAATTAGTACTTTGGGCCGAGAAACAGTCGGAATAAATATCACCAAGAACATGATACTAATTGTGCCTGACGTACACGCCATCATTGTACCTCGATGGACGTATATTATAATGGTTATAAGTATAGCTAGGTACGCCACGTTTGTCATGTTCGTACTGTTGTATGATCGAAATGTCCCTTTCCCATGTCCTTGTATATAGGATATCAAAACATGTGATGGAATATTTGCTTATCGGAATTAGGTCAATGATCATAAAACAACACAGGTCATTTTAAGATAAGGAGGGACAGGATGGTATCCTAAAAACCTAACAGATCGACTTCCTCTAATCCACAAAGCCATATATAATATCGAGGTGGTTGCATCCGACTGTCTTAAAGATTTATTAATATTTATGAAAATGTAAACCGAAACAAAGTGTAAGAACCAATCTTGATTCCTATAAATTTACTACCCAATGAAATTAAATGCATGGTCTTAACAAATGTTAGAAAATCGAAATATGTAATATGTTCCCTATTTACTGTATTTACCACATAACTGAAACGTTGAAAAATGAGCCGCTTGGTTTTTCATTTTAAAATGAAGATTCGAGCTGTATAGTATTAAATAACTTGAAAAGCAGTTCTGAAATTGTATGCAATCCATACGGTTCAGATGTGTACAAGATTTGGTTATTTATATGAGTGAAACCTGAGAAATCAAAGAATTTTTTTTTTAACTTGGATAGTAGCATTACGTTAGTATAAATACATATTAATTTTGATTCATACGCTGTAATGTTATGACTGTGTGAACGAAAATACATAAATTCGCCCGTTTTCTCATTGGAAATATGTATTAAAAAAAATTAAACAATATCACTGTCACAAAAACAAAGAGTTTTGACAATAATGGACACTTGCTATACTTTATAAGCAATTACAAAAGAACACTCACAACCCAGGAACAAAAATTGTGTTACATAGTGTATTTTATGCTCTACTAGAGAATCATGACTTTCATAATTTCTCGGATGAATTCCATTCGCTTATTATTATGACAATCAAGAAACAGTAAACCATTTAATTTATTATCAAAGCATCTAACTTGCAAACCATAATAAGGTTTTCCTCTGCTGCCTTGTGGATATAGAAAAGGTGCGACGGACCCACCTACGTGTGATATGTGGTGACTAATTGAAACTCAAATGGTCGCCGTGAGATTCAAAAGAGTGCGGTTTTAAAAGAATATTGAGATTAGCTTACCTTTTATGTTATGCTTGCGGTGCATATTTAATGTTTTCGGCGGAATTTTCTTTTACAATTTTCACTAACTAGATTGTACTGATTCAATGTTAAACCACATACATACATACATACATACATACATACATACATACATACATACATACATACATACATACATACATACATACATACATACATACATACATACTTTCTGTAATTTCATGTATTTGTATCTAGTCTAAAGGTGCGTTTTTTTCTGAAATACTCATGACTTTTAAATACATTGGTTTAAAGTTTAATTTAGTTTGATTTGATAAAATTCGTAATATTCATTATGTGCTAAAAAAATGTGTCGGGACTAAAGGTGACCTGTAGGTTTGGTACTAAAACCTTCACCAGGGGCCCCGAGTGGCCATCTCACCTCTGTCTGCGTGTGTTCGAGTCAAAGATTCGGCAAAATGTAGTTATGTGAGAAAGCTTGCCAGTAGCTTCTCGTGGGTCGGTGGTTCTTTCCGGGCTTTGTCCGGTTTCTTCCTCCACCATTAATACTGGCTGCCATGTATAGCCTATATTGTGCTGAAAAATGGCGTTAAACAATCAAAAACAAAACAAAACCTTCACCCATTTCCACTCATCAACATGTTCTTTTTTAATCAACCAGAAAATAAAATAATTACAGCTTTAAAGCATCTGGAATGTAACGGAAGGAAAGAACAGGAAAACTTAAATGGGTCTTGCTGTTATCGTTGAGGTCAGTCGTGCAGTAAAAGAATGTTTACAACGTATATGGACTGATATGGGCGTGTTTACGTCCATGTAATAACTCCTGAACGCATGTAGTACAATGAATGCATTATATGCACATTTGTCTATCAGGGTTGTACACAAGAGCCGATGGCGACAGGTGCGTTGGATATACATCTTGATTTAATTAATAATGCGAAACATCCCTCTTTATGCTTCATAGAAAAAGTAACAGTACAAAATGTAGGAAAAAATTATCGTAAAACTTAGTAAGATCAAAACTTAAATATCTTAAACGATTCTGAGCCCGAACCTGGATGAAAAATCTTCCAGATTTGACATGGAGATAAGCGCCGAGAATACACAGCTGATAACAAATAGTGCCAAACAGATCTCAGCCAAGATTATAGTCACAGGACAGACACTGGAAACAGTGAGCCAGATCAAATATCTTTGTTACATAATCAACGATGAGGGATAGAAAGCAGAAATTTTGACACGAGCAGCACAAACAACGGCAGCTATGTCAAAGCTATGACCCCTCAAGCATACCTGTCTGAAAATTAAAATCAGACTCGTCATCGCAATCATTTTATATTCATGTGAGGCCTGACCTCTGACAGTAGAATTAAAAAAATTACCCTTTATAAAGTTTAACCATTTTTCATTTTTCTCCTAAATAGTTTCTTCATTGTAACCAAACGTAATGCCATACTGTTTGAAGTCTTCATCAGCGATTGTGACAGATATATAACAGCGACAATACCCTCTGAAGTTGTTGACTTTAGTCCCCTATTTATAATTGTTTAGTCAAAAATGGCAGTTCAATTTCTTGCAATGCATCACTTTCCGTGACGTCGGTTGGTGGCCTCGTTGTTGTGGGGGGGGGGGTAATTTAAACTTAACAGTCGGTGTGTCGGTGTTTCGGACTTTGTCAATTTTTTGTTCTGGTGGCAGTTTAATCACTATTTATACATGTATTTGTAATTACAATAATGCAATAAAATACCATGTCAATTACAATTAACTATAATGCTTAGTTTCTAGCAGCAGGGTGGGTTAGCAGACCTACTGCATCCTCCCAGCAAAGGTTACCAATATAGTTCTGCACGCCGAGAATTTCGAGAGTATATCTGGTTGACTAGTTATGAGTATCCAGATTGATTTTCAAAGACAACAAATAGACAAAACTATTCTCGGCTCACTGGAAGCAGCCCTTCACATCTTGACCACGATCTAACTTGCAAATAGATAATATATGCGCAGCAATTGATATGATCACCTTCAAGGACGACCTACATCAACAATCCCAAATCGAATTTCCTGTTGAGCCACAGTCTGTTCTTGACCGGTCATATCCTCACGTGGTGAATATTCAGCAGGATTTATCAGCACTGCACGATTGGTCAAATGATAGTATTATTTAATGCATGGGTTTTACAGATTAGTAGCAAAGAAATCAAAAAAAAAAAAAACGAAAATGGAGTTTTGTTATTAAAATTTGCAGTTAAAGATAAAGCAACGGAACATGTCTCTCATTTACAAACTGAATTATCAAAAAGAATTTTTAATCCATTTTATGTAAACATAAACGTTGATGTTTGTGTCACAAAATTGTTGTAGTGTTATAGAAATTGAGTAATACTCTGATAATCACTAAAGTCTTGTATTGCTGACGCAACAGACAGAATTCCTGATAGGATCATCACTTTGTCCAAATGATTATTGAAATGACCGCCTGTTTATCCATTTCTGGTCAAGTGAGGAGCAGGTTGGATTCCATTTTATCGTTCCACGTAAATCCTCAGCCGGATTACAACGATCAAATATTTTTTGTGTGCATACTAATCAGAAGTATGAAACGTAACTGGAGAAAGGAATGAATTCTTTGTAATATTCATTGTACAGAGACAGTTCGAGAACTATCTACGACTTGATCTTTGGGTCCATTACCACGAGTCTGCTCTCTGTTATTTGAGATATTGTTTAGTTTAAAAGCAACCATTTACAACATATTGCTTCCAACTGTCATATGTTTAAGTCAACACAGATGAGCTTAAACGAGTGTTTACTTCAGATAAAACAAGTCAAATATGTTCCCTGTAAGCGCTTATGAGTTTTTGAGGGGTTTCAGCATTTTCATTTAAAAAAACAATTAATTGAAGTTATTTTTATCATGTAACATATAAATATTTTATCTTGGAGAAAAGCTGACATAGATTGTCAACTATATTTGAATAGCGTCGGGCATTATGCGCAGGGTCCAAATTACCAAATAAACATGAAAGATCAATCCTAAAGGTGATTTGAAACAGTTTTACATATGATTACAAATATTACAAACTTTTTAACGAATCCAATACTGGCATCAGTGTAAATTCATATAAAATGTAATATATTAACTATAGTAACAATATTGACTACGACTTGTATATTCTAATCATAGTAATAATTTAAATTATAAACGTTAAATCTATTTATTTAAAATATAGTAAATATCACCAAACAACTCACCAGAGAGACGTTTAAACGTTTGCAGGGTTGTGCGTTCGTGGTGAATTAAGCATCCTTTGTGCAACACGTCCACTGTCTTTTCTAGCGCATCAAATACTGTTGAAAATTTAAAAATCAATAGTTTTCTCTGAAGAATTTACAGACTACAGCAATGAAGTTTTGAATGCCTCTTGATGACTATTTTGAATTTAAACAGTATTCTTCTAACGTATGTTACACAAATATCCTTCCAGCCCCAACATATAGATGACACATCTTCCACATGCGTCAAAATCTGACAACTGGTCAGCTCAGTAGTAACACTCTGACGCCGATAAATGTACACCTAAACCTGTCCAAGAACAGATCTATCTTATTATATTATGGAGAAAGCATAGATCATTTTGAATTTGTTACTTAGTACCACCAAAGTATAGCATGATATTCTGTTGTGACAATCGCTTGAGATTGCCGACAAGGGTAACGTTTTTACTATTGCCACAGTACTCTCGTAACTTGTAAAAGTTTACATTAACAGAAAAGGAATCAGCTTTATGAAAGAAAATTGGTAACTGAACCAGATCCCCTCCTTATGAATGGCAGGTGGACAAATATTAGTAGCATGTATGTGTGGACATCTTGGGTGTTAAAATACATTGATAGTACATAAGGGACTTATGGAGAATTTCATATAATACTGCTTTGATATTGTGGAAAGTAGCTAGCGTTGACTTTATAATAAGACCCAATTATTGAATCTCTAAATGAATGTCAATGTGATGTTCGGTCACCTAACTGCATCATGGGACAATGTCGAAATAGAATAGCAGAGATCGTACAAAGAACATTGCATGTCTTTTTAGTTACGTCATTAATGATGTAAGAACTAATACAAACCATATTGAAATGTACTTGTATTATCTTAATTAAATATTTGTTTTCTGTGCTATAAAGAATCGGAAATAGTGTACCCAAAGAGGAAATCACCTTAATAAATTCCTTTCTATATCATTACCTGTGTAGTGCCTTTTTTAAGATTATATGGCCGTAAAAGCTAAAGATAGAAAGTAAAGCTGCAGTGAATAAACTTGCAAACGGCTTAGTTTAGTTTAATGTCTGAAAATGTTTATAAAATTGGCAAACACGTAAACATTGTTTTCTCACTTGGATTGTTCAGTTGAATTTTTATGTCAATTCGTCTCCAAAAATATGGATTTGTAATGTTTATATCAAATGTAGTATCACTAGGAATGAAAATAAATTGATAAGAATCAGATATAGCGCACAACGTTACGAGTTATATTGATTTAGAGATAATGTAGATGAACCATTTTCCTCAAAATACAGTATTTCTCTATGATAAATATTTTTATAGGATGTATTACTAGTTCCAGTTCATTTTAATGAAACACCGTTTAAAGTTTGCAAACACCTGCATAGATCATTATAACATGACTTTGTTTTGGTCACTAAATATTGCGCGTTTGATACGATATGTTTGTTGTTGCACAGCAGATGATGGATATTGGAAACTGAACATGGTGCTTTTCATAACATAGTGTGAGTGTTTGCTAGTGGATGACTGGGCACTCTTCACTACATACGACATGGCGGATAGCATATTTGTTTATAGTTAGCTACTGGATATTGATTAATAAACTCGACGTGTTGATGGTATTGTGTGTGGTGTTCTATATTGATGAAGATATATTCTTCAAAAGGATGATAATTATTGGATGACCCCCGATAAGCAGCAGAGAGATGGCGAATCTTACAACGTTTTAGAGGCGTCTATTTGTTAGCTTTAGGTCTCCTACGAAAATGAAAAAAATAACGTACCCTCTCCCACCACCCGCCAAAGCCTATATCTAACCGAGAGTTTTTCTCCGAGCTATTCTCCCAAGAGTCTCTCTTGAGGGTTATTATTATGCTAGTGATTGTTTACTTTTTGACGCATATTCGATGTCGCGCCCTCTCTGCTGCTACTATCCAAATATTTTATCAAGACAACATGAGGAAATATTGGTTTATATATTAATACAAACTTAGACATGTTGTTTTAGAAGCTTAAAAATTATCTTGCTGATATAAATATATAGCGAAAAAAAAAACATTATTTTTAATTTTAAAGATGTGATTTTTGCTGACATTTCCTATTTCAGAGGTATATATATATATATATATATATATATATATATATATATATATATATATATATATATATATATATATATATATATATATATATATATATATATATATATGTATGTATGTATGTATGTATGTATGTATGTATGTATGTATGTATGTATGTATGTATGTATGTATGTATGTATGTATGCTAGAAAGATATCGCAAATCTCTTATTCTCAGTGCAATACAACACAGCAAATGTATTTAGTATCGCAGGCCATCAGCCGATAAAACATGTACAACAGCATAGTATAACGTTCGAAGGCCGCACACAAGTAAAACAACCAGTAGTCTAACTAAATATGTAGTATTATATCAATGCATTTACCATAACCTTTCATATGGTAATAGATCAATGCATTTACCATATCCTTTCATATGGCATTATATCAATGCATTTACCATAACCTTTCATATGTTAATAGACCAATGCATTTACCATAACCTTTCATATGGTATTATATCAATGCATTTACCATATCCTTTCATATGGCATTATATCAATGCATTTACCATAACCTTTCATATGGTATTATATCAATGCATTTACCATAACCTTTAATATGGTATTATATCAATGCATTTACCATAACCTTTCATATGGTATTATATCAATGCATTTACCATAACCTTTCATATGGTATTATATCAATGCATTTACCATAACCTTTCATATGGTATTATATCAATGCACGTATCATAACCTTTCATCTGGTATTAGATCAATGCAGTTATCATAACCTTTCATATAGTATTAGATCAATGCAGTTATCATAACCTTTATATAAAATACGTCCATTGATATAATAATATTTCTGTGGTCTTTTTTCAATTGCCATGCCTGATGTCAAGATTATATTCCTGTAACAATCAACTCCAACGTTATGACTGAATCTTTTATAAACAGGCACAGGAAATTCAGAGATAGCCTTGACCTTAGCATCTATAGGTTTGACTTGTCAATGTTCCACAATATGTCCTAGAAAGGTTACACTAGTACGCTTGAACTCACATTTAGATAAATTAATTGCTAAATTTGCATAATTGAGTCTGTCAAGGAATTTCGAAATTGCTAATAAATGTTATTTCCAGGTGTAGTTGTAGATGATGACATCATCGATGTAAGCATCACAGTTATCTAGCCCAGAGTTGATCATAGTCATAAGATGTTGAAAAGTATTTGACGACACTTTCATCCCAAAGATGAAATTGGTACATTATATTGGTAAAATCCATCTGATGTTATGAATGCCGAAATTTCCTTTGCTCTTTTATTTAGTGGAATTTGCCAAAATCCTTTCAAAAAGTCTAATTTGGTGACTCTTTGCATTTCTGATCTTTTCAATACAGTCATCGATTCTAGCAACGAACGTTGTCTCAAGGCACGTTGAGATAGGGGAAACAATAACTATCAATGCCAGACTAACATAAGACTTATTTGATTCTCACAGTTATTAGCCACTTACATGTACACATATATTTAAGGTCAATATTACTAATTAATATTCTACGTTTCCTATAACACTTTACGATCAGCTATAATGCTCTATAGCTGTGTGGGTTCAAAAAGATGAAACTTGATATATTTGTATATATTGCTAGAAAGTGTGTCACGTATCATAATTTGGAGTTGGTTGATCAGATTACGGTCAGTTTAACAAATTAATATTCTGCAACATGTTCCTTTCAGCCGTATGACATGATGGCCGTTTGAGATAAAGACAAGAAATATGATATACT